>JAUZST010013465.1:0-11011 GCA_034779995.1 Parotocinclus haroldoi
AAAAAAAAAAAAAAAAAAAAAAAAAAAAATATATATATATATATATATATATATATTTATATATATATATTTAGTATTGACATTTTAAAATTTACATAAGTGCAAATGTTATTAAATTAAAAAAGCCGCGGGGACTGTGTTGGCTGCCCCTGCCCTAGTGTTTATTTATTCTTCTTTTTATATATATATTTTTTAATACTATATTTATTCTCTTATGCAGCTTGGTCAAAATACAAAATATATCAGGGATAACAAACAGGATTTCTCAACCTTGAACAATGTATAATTACAATATTGCTATAGTTACAACAAGAAAATGTGTTATTATGTAAAATATTATTGGCTTTGCATTAGGTAACGCAACTTACTGCAGCTCCATGAGAAGGAATTATACAGCAATAATCTCAAAAATTCATATGTGGAATATACACTGCTTACAAAAATGAGATGATATTTAATTGTGGGATATTTTATTGATTTATTTTAAATATCACCTCATTTTTGTCAGCAGTATATGTGCTTCACCCATTTTAAAAGCCACCAGCTAGGCATATCATTGCCTAGCTGGTGGCTGAAAAAAAATATCTGAAACAAAAAAAACTATTAATGCCTGTGCTATGATAATAAAATTTTTGAAATTCATTAACTAGTACATTTTGGGTCTCTCCCTTGAACAACCTGGTCTATGAAAAGTACGGCCCAATGTGAACATACTACACAAAACTACAGTTTTGAAGGACAGGTTGTTTTTGAGTGGGCCATGAAAAATGCCCGAGTCTAGGCACTAGAAGGACAGTTTAGATTTCAGCACCTTAGGAGATCTGGTAATGTTTTCCATTATGCTAATTCTCTTGCCAAGAAGGATGTTGCAGGATATTTGAATCATTCCATTACATAACTTAAAACTTAAGTAGTAAGTAACTTAGTTATTTACTCAAAGAATGCATCCTTCTAGAGCTGAATCTACAGTTATAAGGGAAAATTTAATGGTTATTGATTATCTATGTACTGTAGTTTCATCTGTCTAAATATTAAACAAGTGTTTTCAAGTGTAAGAGATTAATAAAAGTATGTATTTATGTATCCGTCCATCCATTAATCTATCTGAAAGCACCTTTCCCTACATTTAAGTGATATGCTTGGAGAAACTTGTTTCATACTTGTTGTATGCTTGTTTTATGGGTGGGTCCCACTACAGTCAAATACATTTTGGCCTTAAGATGGCAACCGCCACATTCTCTGCCTGGTCATAAAACGGTCCTGATGGAGGGTTCTTTGGTTTGTATAGATATAGCTGACACGTGGGTTACAACCAGAAGAGATTGCAGCATTGTTGATCTTTTTTATGCCTTTCCAATCTTGTGTATTTGTAAAGAGAGACCCAGGGTGAGCATCTGTGTGGTCACTATTGGGTAATTGGATATAAAATCATAGCTGTCCCCAAATTAACATTATTTAGGTATAAACTTGTATTTTAAATTGAAAAACAAAACACACAACTGAGGATTTTTTCTAAAGGATTGCTCGGTTATTGCACAATGTGTCATAAAATTGTACCACTAAAGACTAACAACTTACACACTTATTCGCCTATACTATACTTTACTATACTATACTATACTATACTATACATACTAACTGACCATTCATTTTTCACCTTTCTGTACTCATTTACATTCTCCTCATCTGGATGTCGTGTCTCCCCACAAGTCACCTAGACATCAAGGAAAAAGAGTTCAATTCATTTATGTAATTATGTAATTAATTGTTGAATAAATAAAAACTCAATTTCTTACCATAATTACTAATCAGTGTGTTCAGTCTCATGGCCAGTGTTTAGTGGATAAGCCTTCACAGCCTCCTCCACCTGCTCAAGGACATGAGCAAGCGATAAGGTGGAGGCCCTGGAGGAGGCATCATCGTTGTATATAAGAGAACGTGCTGCACTCAAGTGCCTCCTCTGACTTTGCCTCACTGAAAACAATGACCGTGGTTGTGAAAGAAATTAAATGGAGAAGAGAGGAAAACGTTACACAAAGTTGGCACGATGATCTCTGGTGCAATTTGTGGCTCCACCCAAGGATCACAGGTCACAACTACAGCTGCAACAAACTACTCTGATCTGTCATTTACTGAAATTCACTTAAATTGATTATTTGGATTATGAATTGCCTAATTATTGAATAACAGACTTACCCTTTATAAAGACAAAAAAATATTGAATACTGTTTTCAAAAAAATCTCTATTTTAATGACATTTACTGCTAATCCCAATGGTAAATAAACGTTTAATCTTTTTTCTGCCAATATCCAAAATCAATTATGTAAATCGAGCAATAAACACAAGGCATATTCAAAGTCAGCAAACAGTGGTCACAAACATTGGCTAACCAATTCTCCATGAACAGTTAACTTACATTTTGTGAAAACCTTAACTATTGTCCATTTTAACACTACGTTCCCTGAATTTGAATGCACCGTGTCCTTGACATCAAGATACCAATTTTGCAATGTTCAAAAGATTATTTATATATTTATATGCATAGCATCTGAGTCACCCAATAAGGTTGGGTCTCTTTTGAGTCTTGGTCCTCAGAAGGTTTCTTCCCTATAACGTTTAAGGAGTTTTCTTCAATTTGTGATTAGCCTTACTTATTAGAAGATAATCTAAAACTATAAAGCTGATTTGAGACAATTCTCCATTGTAAAAGTGCTACAGAAATAAATCTGACGTGACTTGACTAGACTATTTGGAATAATATATAATATCATTTATAAATAATAGTTACTCGCATCTCTGGTCCTACTCACAACAACAGTTCCAGAGAACAAGAATTTCAAAAGAGAAATTGTTATTGTTAATTGTGTACCCTGGTATGGTCCACACTATGAAGTATACTGACTTTTAACATTATCAACTTAGTGTAATTACCCTATTGAGTCAAACTGTCTAATTTAATCTCACTTTTAATGCTCCACTATGGAGGATGAGCTCCCATGCCAAATGAGTTCGGATTTTTACAACTTTTTTGGGGTATTAAGTACGAAACACATTTGATGAATTTATTTGAGGTTGCCATCACGTGTTTGTTAACTCTATAGTAAGCTGCAATGCCACAGAAGTTTGAGTGAGACACATGTCTGATTAAGTCACTGGCTACTTGATTGTAAAATCAGTTGGCAAGTTATTTGGTTGTGAGTTTTAGTCGACTAACTTGATTAACCGTTGCACCCCTACTCACAACCGTCTCCATGTTCATGCGTCTTCCAACCATGTATGTAAGTAATAGTGCAGCAGCACATTTCATTTGCATCACATCTTAAAGCCAGTGGTTGTGACACTAGAAATGGAATATCGCTTTGTGGTGCAGTCGTTTCTGTCAGCTTTAACCAGAACACACATCATTTATGAAGTGTGCAGAATTCTCTGCAACTACAGGCTGTACGAACATACCACTTTTGTTTAAAAAGCCATGACCTGCCATTATGTGCAGGGAACAGAATTCAAGTGAGATTAATTGAGCTCTTGAGCTGCCTACACTCTGCCAAGATTACAGTTAGTCTGTTCAGCCTTATAATAACACCTTTTGGTTTTGTGTCTCAGATGTATGCACACACTGCGCTGTGTAATTGTACTAAGTGACATTTGTTTTGTATTTTGCATATTGCCTAACCTACATAACCATGTCGTTTCACACCATACTCCTGGAGGCACAGTATTTAATCTTACTGTGAGCATATAGCTTTAATCGCTATATACAATGCAGCCCAATGTAGCCAATCAAATATCTGCCTAACATCTGTACAATCAAAAATTCTGGAAGCCTAGTAGGCTAATGACCTTACTAATAAGTCAATATTTCAAATCTGTTGCCCTTGGATGCTTTTATAATGAAGAAAGACTTCAATGTCTAAACAGTAATGAGTGAACCCATTAACGCTTTAAATGGTTAATTAATCGGCCACACATGACTAGCTTGTTACTTGTTACACAGTGACTTAACCTTTTCCATGGAAACCTCACCCTAATGCAACAGCTCGGCGTGTCTGCTCCATTAGTACAATCCGGTCTCGCTTCTTGCGGCACCTCACCAGCAATGACTGGCACTAACAATACACTTACACATTTATGCCATTTGCCTGACAGCATGGTTCATGGGCCTGCTGACATATGGAACATATAAATTGGGGCCTTTTGTGACTTGCCAGACTTAAAAAGGTTATGAAACCCTCATTATGATTGACAGTCGTTAATGACAACAATTAGATGTAATTATTAATCTGTTTGAGGGACAGCATACAAAAGTTGCTGCACTGAGGCACAGCTTCTGAAGGAAGAGGATCATGCTCTGCTTCAGTATGTTACGCCAAATTACAACACCAAATTTACCTGCACCCCATTCACACCTGAGACCTTGTAACACTAACGAGTCACATGATACCGGGGAGGGAAAATGGCTAATTTCACTTAGGGGTGTACTCTATTTTGTTGCCAGCGGATTAGACATTAATGGCTGTTTTGAGTTACGTTGAGGGCAGAGCAAATTGACACTGTTATACAAGCTCCAGACTTTACATTATATCGAGGTGTCATGTCTTTGGTAATGTCCCATGAAAAAGTATAATAAAATATTTTCAAAATATGTAAGGGGTACTCACTTTTGTAAGATACTGTATATTCTCTTCATGATATTTAATTTTCTCAAAAATGTTAGTTTACATATTATTCTATTTTCCTTACATTACATTTTTTAAATATGTTCCCTGTTAATGTTTATTTAGTTTTTGCTTATTTAAGCTATTACAGCGCACTTCTTAATTAGAACACGTCGGAACAAGGAGAAGGGCAGGTCCCTTTTTGAGTCTTGCTTCTCCCAAGGCTTCCTCCTTATAATGTTTAGGGAGCTGTTCTCTGACATTGTTGCTGTAGGCTTGCTCAATATGGCATTGGACTTATACAATTATACCTTACATTATAGCCTGTCCTTATATGGGTCTGGATCTTCTGTGAATTGACTTTTACCCTGTTGTGCTTTTGATGAATTTCCTGTATTCACCTACCCATCGCTGTCTTATCAGGTTTACACCAATCTAGGTCACACTTACATGTCTAGACATTTTGACATGTGCTTGACCTTTATTGTAACTTTGAAATCACCATTTAACCACAGTCTTCAATTAGCTTGCTTTCTTGGTAGATGTGCATCCAACAGATTTGGTGACTTTATTAATCGTTTGGCTCTTCAGTTGGCTGTAGATGTGTGTAATGTTTAAGCAATAATACATGAGAGCTGTAACGTGAGATGGTAACTGTAACTGGTGTACTGCGGTCATAGGCACTAGTTCACTTTTGCCCTCAGAACATTGTAGTCACACCATTTCCCTATTTATTGGCAACATTTTTTGTTTTGAAGATAACCACTGTGGGTAAATTGTTTATGCTTCTTCAGAGCTCAGAATTTCCCAGATTGCTAGTGGTGTAATCTCAACTGACCGTGCTTCCTGTACCTATTTACACTGCAGTGCCACACTTTCACCATCTTTTTAAAAGACTTGTGCACAACCTGTAATGTTTTGCGTTGGCACTCCGTGAATCTAAGTGGCATTCCTTTTTCAGGTGTTCCAACTGTAAAGCCATCTTTCTCGTAACAGCAATCACTGTTACTGACCCATAAAAGCTTAACCTAAATGCTGCAATTGTGTGTATGACGTGAGAAAGCCCTTCGCTCTGGGCCGGACGACCCACCTCTCTCTCGAACAGTGATCTTATGCACTTCAGGAATGAGGAAGCTATAGACAAGCTCAGCCACAATTTCTTGAGATTGCATGCTGTTACTCCTGCTCAGTCACACACACACACACACACACAATATGAGATAAAGCAAAGAAAAATTCAAATCGTGTGTTTTTACAAAAACTAGTAATGACAAGATAATTGAGAATGCCAAAATGAGTGTAAGCTGTAGAACCTCAATTGTGGAAGCATTCTCAACCAGAGCCTGCAGCTGTAAAGTATTTTGGGAATTCAGAAGATTAACCCTTAGCGCCTCAAGCCATGTCTGGCATTTCACTGCTTCCGTATCTAAACTCAGACCTGATTTATTGTTTCACTAGATGTGCCATACAATATGGATTCTTCATAACTGAAGCAAAACAATCAAACTTTGTAATACAATACAAACACATGCTTATCCAGTCTTGTTGTATCAAAACTACAGTGCTCACAAAAAGTTTGGTGAGTAGTATAGATTAGCACAATGCTATGCTCGCACGTTTACTCATGCATGACATCAACTGTGACTGGTTCAGGATGCAGCAGTATGCCTAGTTTTCAATTGACGCTATTTTTTCTCTTATTCTGGCTCCCTGTAGACTTACAACCCTGATGCTCACCTACAGAGGCAAATATGGAACATCATTTTTGTACCATGTACCCTTTAAGACAAGCTTGGCATAACTGGACACGCCACACAGGATTGAAGGAACCCAGGTTGTACAGTTGACTTTCACTAAGTGCCCGATTGGATGAGTCTCTTGCTGTCTTCAAACCGTGACCAAAGACTCACCTCTTTACCCAGCACAATGAAGACTGAAACTGCTTTTACATATTTAATTTAAAAATATTTTCTTTATGAATGTTTACACATTTACCTATGACAAATTCTAAGAGAATATTTGATTGTGCTCTTAACCTATTTTTTTATTTGTACTAGAATGAGGTAATATATACTAAGAAAGACACAAAGCACTCTGGATAAAGCTGTGTGCTAAATGCTGTAAATGTACAGAAATATTATGGCTCTCAAGCAACATTTTTCAGTGAATACTTACACTTTTTGCTTGCTCCTATTTGGCCCTAGATCATAGTTTTCTCAGTAGAATAGAACTAGAGAATATCAGTTAACCTCTAGAAATAACAGGATGTATAAGCTGTTATCTTGTGTGCCATTCAAGTGTGTGTGTCTGCAAACCATACAAGAAAGTGTTTCAAATCATTAACAATTGTATTTCTTATAGGTTAATAATGGCACATACAGTTTTTAGAATGTAGTGAATAGTGATTAGGGGACAATTTCAGATATTCCCCATACCCACTGATCCTTCACATGGCCTAGCAGGAAAAATGCAATTAAAGGCATTACAAAATTAGTGATGTTAAAATTTAATATGACTATTACATGACTAAATATGTATTTGACAGCCGTAAATAAAACGCGCAACTAAATATTTCAGGCTTTGGGTTATTTGTTTGAGATTATTAAGGCAGGATATAGCATATGAAAGATGAAAAAAGAATATCTATATAGCCCTGATCATACTGGGCTCTGTGAGTATCTCCTTAACTGTCATAGGCTAAGAGGAAGAAGCCAACACTGTTAGTTAATGTTAAGAAGTTAGAATGTTGACTAATGTTAATGCAAATGTGGCAAACGCAACCACAATTTTGGCGCGAAAAAAAGATATGAAGACTAGTGTGAAAATAAAACTTTCTGGTGTTTCACCAGCTATACACTAGCTTTTCTATAGACCAGGTAGTCCGGGGTTCAAATCTCACCTTTGCCATTCTGCAAATGTTGGGTTCCTGGACAATGCCCATAAGTAACAATTTCTTGGATGATAAAGTAATATTATGTTTACGTTGCTCTGAATGAATGATTATCCGTAAATGTATGTACGCCTCCATGTTAGGGTAGCAATGCAGGGATGGATGTTATGGTGTTACACCCTGGTTTGTATACAGCCTTGTAGCGAGCTTTCAAGGACCTCAAGGTCAGATTCCAGGTTGTCATCTTGACGTGGAGTCCTTATTCTGAAGGTGTTTGGTTTGCAGCTTAAGTCAGTGTTAAGTTCAGTGTCTGTCTGTCTGTCTGTGTGCTCCCGGGGGTCCATCCTGCCAGGGACCCTCAGTGTCTGAATATCTCTATACGCTGGACTGGGTCTGTCGGCCACCCGGCATTGTATGAAAACCTGATTTGCACTGGTTCGTGGTAGAAGTGTAATTACAACATTTCTCGACTTTATTTATAAATGAATGTCTGTGTGGATTTGCACAGCAGTGCTAAGAAGCTGTTTTTAAAAAACCTCACACTTTTAAGGCAGTTCTTGCCTGGGGCTTTGTTATAAGTAAGCAGCTGACTACGTGTGGTATTACTTACTTCTCATCCATGGCATAGACAGCATTATTGAGCTCCTCAGCCATGTGACGAATCTCCTCCCTGGCCTGCGTGTCGGCCGTTTGATCAATAGTGCCCAGGATTACATCCTCCAGATACAGATCCACTGTAGCCTGGTGCACCTTTACTACCTGAAAGCACACATTGCACAACAGTCAGTTAGCTCAAAGATCACATATAAAACCAGCCACAGAGGTGAAAGTGTTCACAGTTCAGAGCATGCACACAAGATATAGAGAAACACGCAAATAGTAGTGTACACAAAAGCATGGGTTTTGGGGTGAGGTAGAAAATAGCCTAAACTGACACATCTGGAAAAAATGCAAACAAACTGATACATGTAAGAAAAGGATTAGTAGAACATAGTGCGTAAAAATAATATCAGACAGGAAAGGAATGAATTGAAATGCATGTAAAATGCACTTCATGAACTTTCATTTTATTGATAGATTAAGGATTTTGTAAACAGACCCTAAGCAAGGATCCAAAGTAATAAGCAACCCTAAAAAAATGAGTATTTTGCAGTGCTTTTATGTTATGAAATACAGTCAAGCTTATTTTTAACAGGGTGTTCGGGTATGTAGGTAAAATAAGGGCAAGCTTCCATATAGTCTAGAAATGTGTGTACCTGTTTAAAGATTTCATCCTCCTCTCTCCGTCGGCGCTCCTCCACCTGTCTACGGCCACTCTCCTCTGCCTCGCGAAGGCGACGCTCTCTTTCTGCTAATAGTGTGAAGGCATGGATCCGTCGTTCCTCCTGCAGACGAACCAGCTCCTTAGCTAGAAAGTCCAACGCATCGACGAGCACTACCCCTGAGAGACCGGCCAAGTAGCTCTCTATCTGCGATGTCTGACAGAGGAGAAAGACATCATCTCTGTTAATTACCACAGGCCAGGGCTGTTCTAAGCCAAACAGGAGGTACCAATGCAATTTATCAGCCATTGAATTAAATAGTTTTGAACAGAGTAACTAAACAGCTGAAAATAAGTATAGTTCAGGACACGGGTGGTTCTAAAGTGCAAGCACGACTTACTGCACCGGCACTGGAAGAATATAGGAGCCATACTGCTATGGCAAGAAAATAAAATTACGGGATCAAATATGAACATATGTGCGTCTCTATTTTAAAAACCCACCAGCTGCTACTGATGGCAACAGACCTGTCAGTTAGTCATTTAATAATATAATGGAATAGCTATTCAGTAAATAAGCTATCGATTTACAGTGTACTATTATTTAGTAACTAAAAGCAATTGTCATCTGTGATATAAAAAAATGTAAGCCCTTTGCCAACCTTGTTATGAAGTGTTACTGATAACATAACTATGAAATACTCATCCCGTATCTAGCACAAAAGGAAAGCTGTCATGCTTCCCACAAAGAATAACTAGAGTAAAGGTCGGGGTTAAACAGCCATGTAGTAATCCTCAGGGAAGGACATGGTGTTTATGAATGAAGGGGTTGTGAACTCTGCTTACCCTGCTCTCGTGGTCCTCTTGCTGTATCTGCAGGGCCAGTGTAACTTGTTTATCTGCTCTCAGTAACTCCTGCTCGTCACGTTGCAGGGCGTGGGTGGTGCGCAGTTCTTGAATCAGCTCCAACCGTTTTTCTCTCTCTTCTAACATCTGGATTAACACAGCATATCAAACAGTGGTACTTAAAAGTTTGTGAATCCTTCAGATTTTTATATTTACCTATGAATATGTATCTATAATGTATACTCATCAGATGTAAATGGACTTTCCTTCATTTTTCTACAGTCTGATTGTGGACTGGAGTCCAGAGTTTGGTTTGCTTTTCAAGCCTGATGAGCATCAACAACTGCTTTGGTTATGCCTAGATACACTTTTACATGTGTCGTGAATATCAGCTGTGTATTGGCACCTTGTCTAGGCTTATTTCCTGCCTTGTGCCCTGTGCTTCTGGTTAGGCCCTGATTGCATGCAATGCTGAACTGAATAAAGCGGGGATAATTGTAATAAGCAGTACTCTATACGTGAGTGATGAAGAGGCACAGTGTTTAGTGTTGACGCCTTATAGGTCTAGACACTCGCGTTTGAGTACCCGCCAAGCCACTGGCCGTGTGGAGTTTAGTTTGCGTGTTTTCCCTGTTTGTGTGAGGATTTTACTCAGTGTAATCTGGCCTACTATCAGTTTAATACCTATTTAACAAGAGACAGAGGGAACAGTGTAGAATCAGATGAAATGTGTCAGATTGGTGCCAAGGATTATGTTTATTACAGCAACGGCCATGCAACAGTTACATAAGTTTTGCTAAAGCCATTAGCCATCTAATGTGGCAAGCTTCTTTCTGACTCAATAGAAGCTAACAATGAATATATTAATGCCCAATTTGTTGGAATTGGCATTATGTTTACTAGCTAACCAGCCAGTCGTGTTATGTAGCTGAACTGGTTTATTTCATATTAACGCAACACTTAAGCAGTTCATAGAGGCAGAGGAAAAATGTAAGCCTTGGAGAATATCATGTTTTCAGATGAAGTGTGTATATAAGTAAATAGTGGGCTTATTTGGTTACCCCAGCTGTTTGAGCTTGCTTATCAGGATATAGGTGTTCTTATAGGGAATATGGTACTACAAACAGTGTATATATAGTCGATTCCGGTTAATTGGACCACCGGTTAATGGGATTCAAATCGAATCAAATCCTATTATATACGTGTAATGTTATTCTGCTTATTTGGACCAAAATTCTGCTTAATCGGACCAAAAACATGTGCAGTATGTAATATCTCTTTGTTTTTCCTGAGTTTCTCCCCAGCCCTCTACTGCCACCTACAGGTCTTTGCCTAACATTTCCATTTACTACAAAAAA
>JAUZST010013466.1:0-11010 GCA_034779995.1 Parotocinclus haroldoi
CGAACCGGTGTGAATGATCAGTAGACAGGTGATGCAGGCCGGGTGTGGTCACGTGAGCAGTCCCTGGGTGTGACAGTTTCTTTTTTAGAAACTTTTGTCAGTTATCTTGTTAATTTGATATAATGATGTACAATTATGAGGATTCTGTTATGCACACAGACTGCTCAGACGACCACACTCAGCATGCCACACACTCATTATCACCATTTTTCTGATTACACACGCCTGTTACTAATCATGCCATGCCTTTTTATGCATTCCTTTTACAACCACTCTCTGTGTCACTCTCAACTCTCTCTCAGTCTCGTGGATCTCTACCCATTTTAAGCACTTTATACAGTTCCTGATTATCGCCGACATACCAAACTTTTTTCCGCTTCTCTGACTCTGCTCTTGCCTTGCCCTTCAGATTTGTGTTTTTTTGTGTTGTTTTCTGACGCTGTTTTTGTCTGCCATTTTGGGATTAAATGCTTGTGTTTCTTTGTATGCTGCGTCTGCCAATTTTGTGGTGACATGTCAAAGCACACTCAAACTGAAGCCAATACCTTGCCACAGACCTATGTCCCCAGCCAAGGGCAGGGCACTAAGGTCATTGCAATTCATATCTGGGACAAAGCCTGCAACATTATATGAAAGTAGTTCAGAATTTGACTGACTGTGTACATTCAATAACCTGTCAGGATCCTCTGTGCCCTGCCCTGTCACAATGACAAAACATTTTACCTCAGGAAAGTTTGTTGGCAAAACTGAGGACCAAGGCCTTCAATGAATTGGCATTTTTTTTACAGTAACTTGAAAACCTACTGAATTACAGTCAATGCTCTGGATGCCCTGTAAAGTACCACAAAGGCATTAACATGTCACCATACATGAAAACTGATTATGTTCCATTCATTGCCCTTCCAGGAACCTCTGTGCCCTAGCATGGATCTCAAGGGACCTAAATAGCCTTACATGTCACCTCAGGTTGTAGTTGGAAGAAGGCTGCCGAAGATTGTGGCCATCAGTCAAGGCCTGGTGTGGGGTTGTGTCCCAATACTTTTGGTCTGGTGTGGTTGAGTGTCCCAATAGTTTTGGCCTGGTATGTGGTTGTGTCCCGACACGTTTTGCCTTGTGTGGGGTTCTGTCTTAATGCTATTGGCCTGGTGTTGGATTGTGTCTCAGCACTTTTAGCATGATGTGGGATTGTGTTCCAATACTTTTGACTTGGAGTGTGGTTGTGTCCTAATACTTTTAGCCTAGTGTGTGGTTGTCTCCCAATACTGTTGCCTGCTGTGGTTTTGTGTCACGATACTTTTGGCCTGGTGTTGGATTGTGTCATTGCACTTTTGACTTAGTGTGGGTTTGTGTCCCAATACTTTTGGCCTGGTGTGGTTTTGTTTCTCAATTCGTTTGACCTGGTGTGGGTTTGTGTCCCAATACTTTTGGCCTGGTGTAGGATTTGACTCCCAATACTTTTCGACTTGGTGTTTTGTTTGGTCCCAATACTTTTTGCCTAGTGTGTTTTTGTGTCCAAAAACTTTTGCCTTGGTGTGGGGTTGTGTCCTAATACATTTGGCCTGGTGTGTGGTTGTGTCCCAATACTTTTGGCCTGCTTTGAAGTTGTGTCCCAATACCTTTCGACTTGGTGTGGGGTTTGGTCCCAATACTTTTGGCCTGGTTGGGTTTTTTGTCCCAAAACTTTTGGCCTGGTGTGGTTTTGTGTCCCAATAATTTTGAGTTGTGGTGGGGTTGTGTCCCAATACTTTTGGCCTGGTGTGGTTTTGTGTCCCAATACTTTTGGCTTGGTGTGAGGTTGTCTCCCAATACTGTTGCCTGGTGTGATTTTGTCTCACAATACTTTTGGCCTGATGTGGGATTTGTGTAACAGTACTTTTAACTTGGTGTGGGATTGTGTCCCAATACATTTGGCCTGGTGTGGAATTGTGTCCCAATACTTTTGGCCTGGTGTGGGATTGTGTTCCAACACTTTTGGCCTGGTTTAGTTTTGTGTCCCAGTACTTTTGGCCTGGTGAGGTTTTGCGTCTCAATAATTTTGCCCTGGTGTGGGGTTGTGTCCCAACACGTTTTGCCTTGTGTGGGGTTCTGTTTCAATGCTATTGGCTTGGTGTGTGGTTGTGTCCCAATACATTTGGCCTGGTGTGGGATTGTGTCCCAGAACTTTTGACTTGGTGTGGGTTTGTGTCCCAATACTGTTGCCTGGTGTGGTTTTGTGTCACGTGTCACGTGCTACATTTGGCCTGGTGTTGGATTGTGTCCTAGCACTTTTGGCTTGGTGTGGGGTTGATTCCCAATTCGTTTGACCTGGTGTAGGATTTGTGTCCCAATACTTTTCGACTTGGTGTTGGGTTTGGTACTTTTTGCCTAGTGTGTTTTTGTGTCGAAAAACATTTGGCCTGGTGTGTGGTTGTGTCCCAATACTTTTGGCCTGGTGTGTGGTTGTGTCCCAATACTTTTGGCCTTCTGTGTGGTTGTGTCCTAATAATTTTGGCCTGGTGTGGTTTTGTGTCCCAATACTTTTGGCCAGGTTTGAAGTTGTGTCCCAATACCTTTCAACTTGGTGTGGGGTTTGGTCCCAATACTTTTGGCCTGGTTTAGTTTTTTTTTCACAAAACTTTTGACTTGGTGTGGGGTTGTGTCCTAATACTTTTGGCCTGGTGTGTGGTTGTGTCCCAATACTTTTGGCCTTGTGTGTGGTTGTGTCCTAATACTTTTGGCCTGGTGTGGTTTTGTGTCTGAATTCTTTGGGCCTGGTGTGGGGTTGTGTTCCAGTACTTTTGTCCTGGTGTGGGTTGTGTTCTAATACTTTTGTCCTGGTGTGGGGTTGTGTCCCAAAACTTTTGGCCTGGTGTGGGGTTGTGTCCCAATACTTTTGGCCTGGTGTGGGGTTGTGTCCCAATACTTTTGGCCTGGTGTTGCTTGTGTCCCAGTGCTTTTGGCCTGGTGTGGTTTTGTGTCCCTATTCTTTTGGCCTGGTTTGAGGTTGTGTCCCAATAATTTTGACCTGGTGTGGTATTGTGTCCCAGTAGTTTTGGCCTGTTGTGGGGTTGCGTCCCAATACTTTTAGCCTGGAGTGGGGTTGTGTCCCAGTACTTTTGACCTGGTGTTGGGTTGTGTCCCTGTATTTTGGCCTGGTGTGGGGTTGTGTGCCAACACTTTTGGCCTGATGTGTGGTTTTGTCCCAATACTTTTGGCCTGGTGTGGTTTTGTGTCCCAAAACCTTTGGCCTGGTGTCAGATTGGTATCCCAGTGCTTTTGACCTGGTGTGGGTTTGTGTCCCAATACTTTTGGCTTGGTGTGGGGCTGTGTCCGTGTATTTTGGCCTGGTGTGTGGTTGTGTCTCAATACTTTGGGCCTGGTGTGGATTTGTGTCCCAATACTTTTGGCCTGGTGTGGGATTGTGTTCCAATACCCTTGGCCTGGCGTTGTTTTGAGTCCCAATATTTTTGGCCTGGTGTGGGCTGTGTTCCAATACTCTTGGCCTGGTGTGGGATTGTGTCCCAAAACTTTTGGCCTGCTGTGGGGTTGCATCGCAATACTTTTAGCCTGGTGTGGGGTTGTGTCCCAGTACTTTTGGCTTAATGTTGAGTTGTGTGGCAACCCTTTTGCCCCTGTGTGGGGCTATGTCCCAATGCAATTGGCCTGGTGTTGGATTGTGTCCCAATACTTTTAACCTGGTGTGGGTTTGTGTCCCAACACTTTTGGCCTGTTGTGGGTTGTGTTTCTGTATTTTGGCATGGTGTGGTTTTGTGTCCCAATATTCTTGGCCTGGTGTGGTTTTGTGTAACAAAACTTTTGGCCTGGTGTGGGATTGGAATGTTTTTGACTTGGTGTGGGTTTGTGTCCAAATACTTTTGGCTTGGTGTGGTTTTGAGTCCTGATAATTTTAGCCGAGTGTGGGGTTGTGTCCCAGTACTTTTGGCCTGATGTGGGGTTGTGTCATTGTATTTTGACATCGTGTGTGGTTGTGTCCCAATACTTTTGGACTGTTGTGAGATGGTGTCCCAATACTGTTGACCTGGTGTGGTGTTGTGTGTTAATAATTTTGTTCTGGTGTGTGGTGGTGTCCCAATATTTTTGGCCTTTTGTGGGACTGAGTCCAAACACTTTTGGCTTGGTGTGGGATTTGTGTCCCAATACTTTTGACCTGGTGTTGGATTTGTGTCCCAATACTTTTTTGACCTGGTTTGGGGTGGGATCCCAATACCTTTGGCATGGTGTGGTTTTGTGTGCCAATACTTTTGTCCGGGTGTGGGGTTGTGTCCCAATTTTCTTGGCCTGGTGTGGGATTGTTTCCCAATACGTTTGGCCTTTTGTGGGGTTGCTTTCCAATACTTTTGGCCTGGTGTGGGGTTGTGTCCCAGTGCTTTTGGCCTGGTGTGGGGTTGTGTCATTGTTTTTTGACCTGGTGCGTGGTTGTGTCCCAATATTTTTGGCCTGGTGTGAGATTGCATCCCAATACTTTGTGCCTGGTATGTGGTTGTGTCCCAATACTTTTTGCCTGGTGTGCTTTTGTGTCCCAATACTTTTGTCCTGGTGTGGGTTGTGCCCCAATACTTTTGGCCTGTTGTGAGATGGTGTCCTAATACTTTTGGCATGGTGTGGGAGTGTGTTCCAAGACTTTTGGCCTGGTGAGGGATTGTGTTCCAATACGTTTTGGCCAGGTGAGGGATTGTGTTCCAATAATTTTTGCCTTGTGTGGTTTTGTGTCCCAATACTTTTTGCCTTGTGTGGTTTTGTGTCCCAATTCTTTTGGCCTGTTGGGGGTTGTGTCCCAATACTTTTGGCCTGATGTGGGGTTATGTCCCAATACTTTTGTATTAGTGTGGCTTTGTGTCCCAATACTTTTTACGTGGTGCGGGGTGGGGTCCCAATACTTTTGGCCTGTTGTGGGGTTGTGTCCCAATACCTTTGGCCTGGTGTGGGATTGTGTCCCAATACTTTTAACCTGGCAACACCAGCTTGTGTGCCAATACTTTTGGCGTTGTGTGGCTTTGTTTCCCAATACGTTTGGCCTGGTATGTGGTTGTGTCCCAATATTTTTGGCCTGGTGTGGTTTTGTGTCCCAATTATTTTGGCCTTGTTTGGACTTGTGTCCCAATTATTTTGGCCTGTTGTTGGGTTGCGTCCCAATACTTTTAGCTGGGAGTGGGGTTGTGTCCATGTATTTTGGCCTGGTGTGTGGTTGTGTCCCAATACTTTTGGCTGGCATGGTTTTGTATCTCAATAACTTTGGCCTGGTGTTGGATTGTGTTCCAGCACTCTTGGCTTGGTGTGGTTTTGTGTCCCAATAGTTTTCGCCTGGTGTGGTTTTGTGTCCCAATTCTTTTGGCCTGGTGTCGAATTGGTATCCCAATGCTTTTGACTTGGTGTGGGGCTGTGTCCTAATACTTTTTTGACCTGGTTTGGGGTGGGGTCCCAATACCTTTGGCATGGTGTGGTTTTGTGTGCCAATACTTTTGTCCGGGTGTGGGGTTGTGTCCCAATTTTCTAGGCCTGGTGTGGGATTGTTTCCCAATACGTTTGGCCTTTTGTGGGGTTGCTTTCCAATACTTTTGGCCTGGTGTGGGGTTGTGTCCCAGTGCTTTTGGCCTGGTGTGGGGTTGTGTCCCAAAACTTCTTGCCTGGTGTGGGGTTGCATCCCAATACTTTTGGCCTGGTGTGTTGTTGTTTCCCATTATTTTTGCCCTGGTGTGGGACTGAGTCCAAATACTTTTGGCCTGGTTTGGGGTTGTGTCCCAATACTGTTGGCCTGGTGTGTGGTTGTGTCTCATTACTTTTGGCCTGGTGTGGTTTTGTGTCCCAATACTTTTGACCTGGTGTGGGTTGTATCCCTGTATTTTGGCCTGTTGTGTTGTTGTGTCCCAATATTTTTGGCCTGGTGTGGTACTGAGTCCCAACACTTTTGGCCTGGTATGGGATTTGTGTACCAATACTTTTGTCCTGGTGTAGGATTTGTTTCCCAATACTTTTGACCTGGTTTGTAGTGGGGTCCCAATACTTTTGGCATGGTTTGGTTTTGTGTGACAATACTTTTGTCCTGATGTGGGGTTGTGTGCCAATTTTCTTGGCCTGGTGTGAGATTGTGTCCCAATACTTTTGGCCTGTTGTGGGGTTGTGTCCCAGTACTTTTGACCTGGTGTTGGGTTGTGTCCCTGTATTTTGGCCTGGTGTGTGGTTGTGTCGCAATACTTTTGGCTGGCATGGTTTTGTATCCCAATACTTTTGGCCTGGTGTGGGTTGTGTCCCAATGCAATTGGCCTGGTGTTGGATTGTGTTCCAGCACTCTTGGCTTGGTGTGGGTTGTGTCCCAATAGTTTTTGCCTGGTGTGGGTTGTGTTCCAATACTCTTGGCCTGATGTTGGGTTATGTCCTAATACTTCTGGCCTGGTGTGGGGTTGCATCCCAATACTTTTAGCCTGGTGTTGGGTTGTGTCCCAGTCCTTTTGGCCTGGTGTTGGGTTGTGTCCCAGTCCTTTTGGCCTGGTGTTGGGTTGTGTCCCTGTATTTTTGCCTGATGTGTTGTTGTTTCCCATTATTTTTGCCCTGTTGTGGGACTGAGTCCCAATTTTTTGGCTTGGTGTGGGATTTGTGCCCCAATACTTTTTTGACCTGGTTTGGGGTGGGGTCCCAATACTTTTGTCCTGATGTGGGGTTGTGTCCCATCACTTTTGGACTGGTGTGCTTTTGTGTCCCATAACTTTTGGCCTCGTGTGGGATTGGTATCCCAATGCTTTTGACTTGGTGTGGGTTTGTGTCCAAATACTTCCTGATACTTTTAGCCTAGTGTGGGGTTGTATAATTGTATTTTGACCTGGTGTGCGGTTGTGTCCCAATACTTTTGGCCTGGTGTGGATTTGTGTCCCAATACTTTTGGCCTGGTGTGGTGTAGTGTCCTAATAATTTTGTTCTGGTGTGTGCTTGTGTCCCAATACTTTTGGCCTGGTGTGGGTTGTATCCCTGTATTTTGGCCTGGTGTGTTGTTGTGTCCCAATATTTTTGGCCTGGTGTGGGATTTGTGTCCCAATACTTTTGACCTACTTTGGGGTGGGGTCCCAATACTTTTGTCCTGGTGTAGGGTTGTGTGCCAATTTTCTTGGCCTGGTGTGGCTTTGTGTCCCAATACTTTTAGCCCGGTGTGGGATTGTGTCCCAATACTTTTGGCCTGTTGTGGGGTTGTGTTCCAGTGCTTTTGGCCTGTTGTGGGATTGTGTCCCAATACTTTTGTCCTGGTGTGGGTTGTGTCCCAATACTTTTGGCCTGTTGTGAGATGGTGTCCCAATACTTTTTGGCCTGGTGAAGGATTGTGTTCCAATACTTTTGCCTGGTGTGGTTTTGTGTCCCAATTCTTTTGGTCTGCTGGGGGATTTTGTCCCAATATTTTTGGCCTGTTGTGGGATTGCATCGTAATACTTTTAGCCTGTTGTGTGGTTGTGTCCCAATACTTTTGGCCTGGTGTCGGGTTGTGTCCCAGTATTTTTGGCCTGGTGTTGGGTTGTGTGCTAACACGTTTGGCCCTGTGTGGGGCTATGTCCCAATGCAGTTGGCCTGGTGTTGGATTGGAGTGTTCCAGCACTCTTGGCCTGGTGTGGCTTTGTGTCCCAATACTTTTAGCCTGGTGTGGGTTTGTGTCCCAACCATTTTGGCCTGTTGTGTGTTGTGTTCCAAACATTTTGGCCTGATGTGGGGTTTTGTCCCAATACTTTTGGCCTGGAGTGGTTTTGTGTCCCAATACTTTTTACGTGGTGCGGGGTGGGGTCCCAATACTTTTGGCGTGGTGTGGTTTTGTTTCCCAATTATTTTGGCCTTGTTTGGACTTGTGTCTCAATAATTTTGGCCTGTTGTGGGGTTGCGTCCCAATACTTTTAGCCAGGAGTGGGGTTGTGTCCCAGTACTTTTGACCTGGTGTGGGTTGTGTCCCAATTCAATTGGCCTGGTGTTGGATTGTGTTCCAGCACTCTTGACTTGGTGTGGGATGTCTCCCAATACCTTTGGCCTGGCGTGGTTTTGTGTCCCAATACTTTTGGCCTGGTGTGGTTTTGTTTCCCAATTTGATTGACCTCGTGTGGGATTGGTGTCCCAATGCTTTTGGCCTGGTGTTGGGTTGTGTCCCAAAACTTTGCCTGGTGTGGATTTGTGTCCCAATACTTTTAGCCTAGTGTGGGGTTGTGTTACCGTATTTTGGCCTGATATGGGGTTGTGTCCCAATATTTTTGGCTTAGTGTGGGGTTTGTTTCCCAATACGTTTGGCCTAGTGTCATTTTGTGTCCCAATTCTTCTGGCCCGGTGTGAGATTTGTGTCCTGATACTTTGTGCTTGGTGTGGATTTGTGTCCCAAGACTTTTGTTCTGGTGTGGTGTTGGGTCCCAAAGCTTTTTACCTGGCAACACCAGGTTGTGTCCCAACACTTTTGGCCTTGAGTGGGGTTCTGTCCCAATGCAGTTGACTTTTAAATTGTGTTCAGGCACTTTTGGCCTGATGTGAGGTCGTGTCCCAATACTTTAGTCCTGGTGTGGGATTGTGTCCCAATACCTTTGGCCTGGCGTGGTTTTGTGTCCCAATACTTTTGGCCTTGTATTGGGTTTTGTGTCTCAAAACTTATGTCGGGGTTTTGGATGGGTGTGAGTGGGCTGATCCGGCTGATCAGGCTGAGTTCTGTCAGTTCTGATCAGAGAACTCCAAATGACAGTTATTATCCGTTTAAATTGAAACAGTCTCACGTCTTAAAGCAAAATTGCAGGTCCGAAACAAATGTGTGCATCTCAAAAAGTAAATGTCCTATCCTATTTGTTAGCGAGAGGAGGCCTTGCGCTTCATTTTGATTTAAAATGAAGTAGATCCAGTGAAAACTGCCTGCGCTATGACATTGTAAATACAGTGTTGAAAAGCAAATCGATTCAGTCTGACACAGTTTTTTAAATTGGAAGAGATATGAGTTCCTGAACTCAGCTCATCTTAACTTGGAAATTAATTACTCAACCAATTAGATATTTTGTAGTTTGACAGAAAAGCGTTATGTACACAATTGAAAATTGTGAAAATTGAGTCCGAGTCCTATTCGGTCCTGGTCAGACTCGGGTACTGGCCGGATCTGTTCAGTTTTGGCTGGACAGAGGTCTGTGACCTGGTTAGTTTAGGATGGCCGCGGGCCTGATCCAGTATTGGTTGTGGTCAGGTGCAGGTTCGATACCCACGGTTTATGGTCAGCCACTGGTCTGAGACCCGGTTGGTTCTGTATGGCATGGGTCTGAGACCCATTTTGTTCTAGTACGGTCATGGGTCAGAGACCCGGTCGGTTCAAGTCGGGCTTGTGTCTAAAACCTGGTCGATTTTGTCTGGGCACAGTTCCGAGATCCAGTCTTTGCAGACAGGGTTCAGGTCTGAGGCCCAGTTGGTTCTGATAAGCAAGCAAACATTACAAGCAAACCATTCCCGAATATGCCGGTCATTTTAATGTTCGTCCCGTGTCGATATCTTTTTCCTATTGCTTATCCGAAAAGTTTGTGTGCAAGAGGAGGCCTCGCCTTTTGATGTAAAATGGTGTAGATCCAGTAAAAAATTAACTTAACTTTGACTGGTTGAATGGCTTTTTGACAGAGAACAGCAGAGAAGCCGCTCCCTTTATGTGGCCGTGTTCCTCTGCGTGCGAGAGAGAGAGAGAGAGAGAGAGAGAGAGAGAGCTTAAAAACGACAGTTACTATTATTTAAACTGTATCAGTCTATGTCTCAAAGCAATATTGCAGGTCCCAAACAAACGTTTAAAATTTAAAAACTATTAATGCTATCGCTTACCCAATACAGTTTGTGAGCGAGAGAAGCCCTCGATCGTTTTGATGTAAAATGGTCTGGATAAAGTTATTATTCTCTGAGCTAAGACAGTTTAAAAATGTCTTGAAAACCAGAAATTTTCAAATAAGAGAAAGTTATTGAAAGTGTTGAATGGCAGAATAAGTCTGAATTCCTGGACTCAGGTCATCATAATACCCAGTGATGTAGAAACATCTTCATTTGTTCCAGAAACGTGTTTCCCATCCATTAATTTCCAGTTTTCATGTTTCATGTTTTACCTGTTCAGTGAGGATTGAGCTAACTTAAAATACACAAAATGTACAACCAGCTACAGAACTGTACTTTCTGCGAACAGCGTAAAATGTATTTCCCAAGGGAAAAGACTGCACAAACTTTACGTTTGTGCTTAAGTGCGCTTTAAGCCTCAGAGTTTTACTATCAGTGGACATGAGCACACTATCGATGTTTAGGACGATATTGAAAAGTACAAAGCACAACCAGCTAGCTATATAATTTTACTTTCTGCAGAGAGAGTAAAACCAATTTTCCACTTGAAAGAATGTACCTTTTGTACAGCTGTAGTTGTGTGAAACCAAGATAATTCATTCAGATTAAAACTGTTAAAACTGTTAAAACTATTAGTTTTAGTAAGAGCTTTAAGACATAACTGTGTTCATAAATATAGCCGTAAATTGCAAGAAGCACAACTTCAGTGGACATGAGCACTCTATCGCTGTTTATGATAGATTTGAACTGTGTAATGTTATGCACAACCAGCTACAGAATTGTACTTTTAGCGTAAAACGTATTCCCAAGGGAAAAGGTTGTAATTACAGGCTGCATATTCTTTACGTTTTACGTATGTGCTTTAAGACATCTTGAGTACCGAATTGTAAAAAAAATGTGCACACAATTGTTGTTTTGTTGTATCAAGATGCGTTTGAACAGAATAATGCACATTATGCACAACCAGCTAAAAAACGCCAAAATATTGTACAGGCTGCAGATTGTTTACATTTTAAGTCTGTGCTTTAATCCAGCCTCAGAATTGTACTTTCAGCGAACACGAGTACACTGTCGCTGTTTAAGATACTATTCAACAGCACAATGCATTACACAGCTGTAGTTTTGTGAAACTGCTGTAGATTGCTTATAGTTTTCGTAAAAGCTTTAAGACATAACTGTGTTCATAAATATAGCCGTGAATTGCAAGAAGCACAA
>JAUZST010013467.1:0-11010 GCA_034779995.1 Parotocinclus haroldoi
GTGTGTGTGTGTGTGTGTGTGTGTGTGTGTGTGTGTGTGTGTGTGTGTGTGTGTGTGTGTGTGTGTGTGTGGTTGCTTATAGTTCCGGGCAGGTGGTGAAGCCTCTAAAGGACCAGTGGTGACTCCACAGGAGGCTCAGGCTCAGGCCATCCTGGCCCAGGCTCGGGTTTGTACCACCATCAAGTTTTATATTTATTATTATTATTTATTAATAGTCATGTTATATTGTTAATAATGTTAAACTTAGTCAGAGCTCAGGTATCCAAATATATCTTAAACTTGTCTGAATATGCTTTTCCATTTAACCTTTATCTTGATCATATTGTTATGTCAGAGCTTGTGCTCTGTTCTCATTGGTTAATGTGTTCCTCAGCTGGCGATAAGAGGACCTCCAGGTCCAGTCGGGTTGGGCGGAAGACCTGGACCTGTGGTGAGTGTCTGATATGCATGCGCTTACATACCAAAGTGAGAGAACCAGAGGGTTAGGGAACAGGAGGGTCGGAGAACATGATGCTGAGGGAAGCAAAGGGTGTAGGGACCAGATGGTGGAGGAGCAGAAAGACAAGGAAACAACAGGATAAGGGAACTAGAAGGAGAGAGATATATAGGGTGGGAGAACCAAACAGTAAAAGAGAACTACAAACAAAACAAGAGTGAGGAAAGATACTGAGTTATGGAACCAGATGGTGAGAGGACTGGAGGGGAGAAAATGTGATGGTCAGAGTAATACAGGTTGAGGTAAAAGGGGATGTGGGAAAGTGAGGGTAAGGAAATGTGAAGGTAAGAGATCATTGGGTGAGAAGAATTGAAGATGAGAACCAGACGTTGAGGGAACCAGAATTGGAGAGGGCGAGAGGCCGTGCTTTGTAGTTGTACATGTAAGATGGGGTGAACGATTTCTTAGTAGAGGTGTAACTCGAGCAATAAACTATGTCTAACAAAAATGAAATGCATAGAGGAGAACATTATATTGACAGCTGGGAGCCCAGGGGCTGAGGAAACCAGACAGATAGGGAATGTGCAGAATGTGAAGGTGAGCTAACCAAAGTGTGAGAGAACATGAACGCATGAGGCTGAGGAACCAGACAACTAGGGAACCAGACGGGGAGGAACCAGGTGGCTAGGGAACCAGAGGGGAAGAAATCAGGTTTCTAGAACCATAGGGCGATGACTAGGGAACTAGGCAGCTGTGGAAGAGGGCATTGGAACTAGAGGGAAAAGGAACCAGATAGCTAGGGAGTCAGAAGGGAGGGAACTAGATGGGTACTGAACCAGAGGGTAAAGGAACTTGATGGGTACTGAACCAGAGGATGAAGAAACTAAACGGTTGGGGAACTAGCAGGCTATGGAACTAGAGAGTAAGGGAATCAGAGGGTGACACAGTTGTGAAGATGAGGGAACCAACGATTCAGGCAACATGGTACTTTTTCTGAGAGCCAAAGTATGAGGAAACAAGACAGTGAGGTAATAGGGTGAGGCAGAAGGTGAGGAAATAAGCACAAATCCAAAAAGTTTAAAATGATATAATAGTGATGATAAAACGCAGTCAGATGAGTGATATTTTAAGTGAGCTATCATTAGTCCACATGGTATTTCCCCTTTGGAGGTGGACACACAACCTCTAGGCTACATTCCTGAGCGATGTGTGTGTGTATGTGTAATTTTTGTATCATTTTGTCACTTTTATTGGTCTCTTTTCCACCGAGAGGGAATTAAACCCCACAGCTCTTTTATCACACCTATAAAACATGCAGTAAACTCATAGCTGTGATTTAGGAGACAGAAAAATACACACACAGACACACATACACAGACACAGACACACACACACACACACACACACACACACACACACACTGTTCTTTCGACTACTTAGCCTTGCTACGTTAGGAAACTGTTAAACCGGCTGAGTCTTTAGCTTTCTTTAACTTCACTTCCTCCCTGTCTTCACACATTAAGAAAATCACACAGCTCTGTAAAACTTAATTAAGAGCCAGTGCTGTTATTAATTTGTGAAGCAGAAATCATTTGACAATAAACTGTATATTTATATTATTATTTACACACATTTCTTTATCTCTTAGTTCACAGTTTATATGTGAAAGCGCTGTGTCCTGATCTACTCAACATGATCCCTGAATATGAGTATGATACCCCAAGAGGCAACCGAGAGGCAACCTGTACAGAGCCGGTGAACCGATAGCTGTACTTAAGGCTGCCAGAGAGAGCTGGGATGCTGATAACCTTACCAATCATTTACCACAGTACAAGGAACCATGGTGCAACTCATTAATTGGCAGACCTCTTTTTGCCAGAGGTGGCTCCAAACCAGAGGTCTTTTGGGTACTGGTTCCCAAATCTGAGCCTCTCTGATTCAGGCCCCACCTCTAGTGGAGACAGATCTGTCAGTTACAGAGTTATGTTTTGGTTCCTGGCACTGTTGTACAGTTCAGGAGGTTCCCTGGCACCACGTATGGTCCAGAAGCGTAGGTTTCCTGGAACCTGTGTAAAGTCGAGACAGGTCTGCTGGTACTCTTTATGTACAGATGACTCTGTAGAGTTTCCAGTGTCTGTGTATTCCCCAGTTTACCTCCCATTTATGCCATGGGCAGAAGTACTCAGTGTCCCATGAACTGTTGATCTAATCAGGCTGAATTGCCAGCAGCTGCAGGGCACTTTTGTAAAGTAGGACACACTCCACAGCACTGTGCTTTCATAAATTTATGGTTCTGGTTATATTATTAGTTTTGTATGTCCCAAAAAGAGAAAAGAAACAAATAAAACACTTGACTTTGAAGAAAAAGAGGTCATTGTTAGAGTGAGATAAAGTTTAGAGTAAAGTGTCGCAACCAAGACTGAGTTATTCTAATTCTTATAAAGAAAAAATACAATCTGTATTCAGACTACTGGGCGGTCCTACAAGCAATGTGAGTTACACCATACGGAATGAAAGTTTGTGGACACCTAGTGACTGAGATCTGGTATTTCAGCAACACACCACATTTTTCATAATATTATTCTATCTAGATCAGCAATGTCCCTCATATGCGCTCTAAATCCAAACTGAATCCCATAGTTATAGAGAATAATAAATGCAATGCAATGTTGCTTATTTTATATGTACACAGAAAGATATTTTTAAAAGGAAATATTTCTGAATGCTTTTCAGATGCAGTAGTACACATATAACCAGCAGGTGTCAATAACGTGCCATGTTTTTCCTGTATTTGCAACAGTAAACACGTTTTAAATGGGATTAGTTTACACATACTAACAGAATTGAGAAACCTTATGAGAAATTAGTTTCTATTGTCTGTAACTTTTTAATTTGCAAGTTTTTTTAAGTTTACTTGTGGTTTATCAAACCAAAGATGGTGGTGTCAGAATCCAGCCTTCTGCTTTAATCATCATTTTCTGCTTTAAATCAGATTCAGAATATTTTCTTTGCTGATTGCGGTATTTCTAAGGTATTTTTGGTGCAGGTGTCAACATAAACTTGAATCCAGCAAAATGAATATAGAACTTATATGCTAACACAAAATAACCAGTACATATATAAGCAGTATTTATAAAGGACTTGAGCAGCATATAAAAGTGTTAGTGTAAAGGTCATTTTTAATATGTATACTACCACAAGATAAAGCCCATGTGTGCACTTACTGCAGTAGATGAAAATGTGAGAGGTGCTTATGCAGAGTGATTATCCAGTGTTACCGGATATGTATGTTTGTGTTATACATAGAGGGACTTGTGTAGAAATGTGACACTAAAAAGTCAAATGCATTAACAAACATTTCTCGTGACTGACGCTGACCTGAAACAGATTGAAGTCACATAATTTACATCGTTGTAATTAGTGAGTTAGTTATAGACAGTGCACCACATGTGACTAAGTCAGAATGAGTACTGATTAGTAACCAATGAACTTGACTGACAAATATCTTTCCTGTTTATTCTACTTCATTCTGTGGGTTTGTATTTTAGGCAGCTAGGGATTTATATAATGCTGGAAAAACAGTAGCCTCTGTTTTTTTCTCTCTGTTTCTGTCTCTCTCTCTCTTTCTCTCTCTCTCTCTCACACACACACACACACACACATACACACATACATGCACATACAGCATCAGGCATGTGTTAAGTAGATTAAAATGATTAAAAGGGATTTTCTGTTTGATTGGAGGTCAAACATAGCAGTTTTACTGAAAGATTTGGATTATTGTCCCTGAGAGACCCAGAGACATATGATGTTAAAAAAGTGTGTGTGTGTGTGTGTGTGTGTGTGTGTGTGCGCGCTTTAGGGTGCTCCTGGAGTTCCTGGTCTTAAAGGAGATTCTGGAGATTCTGGTATAACGGTAAGTAATACTCATCAGTCACTAAAGATAAATGAATCAGTTTACAATTAATTGGGATTTTTAACGGGGTAAGAAAGCAGGATGAGGTTTCGGAAGGTGCGGCTCAGAATTTGTTTGATTGTGATTGTGTGTACATTTCTCCATGTAGTAGTTAAATCCATTCACCCATTATGGAATATAACAAAAAGTCTGATCTGGCAACTCTGAATAGACTCTAGATTATAGTATGACTTTACTGATTTTTTTTTGACTGATAATGTTTTGTTTTTAAATTTTTTGTTTGTTTGTTTGTTTTTATTTTTTTAGGGCCCAAGAGGTTTTCAGGGCCCCCATGGGCCTCCAGGAAAACCTGGAAAGAGGGTGAGTATGGAAGCTTTTAAATACAGAGTCTGTTAAATATACATTTTAGCAGTACTGTGTTGATTTGAAGTGGGTTAGATCTGGAACACATGGAGGTTCCGAGAACTTGCTGAATTGTGTGTGTGTGTGTGTGTGTGTGTGTGTGTGTGTGTGTGGTGTGTGTGTTTGGCTTTACATTCCTGGTGAGGTTCACACACACATATATATATATATATATATATATACGCACTAATTCCAAAGTAGTGCATATTCCTTCGTCTACGTCCTCAGGGCTGCACATTATTACTAGGGCCCTGTCTTTACTGCTCAAAAAATGTTTCTAAAATATCTTCTAATTTTTGTGAGCAGTGTAATTCAAACTGTGAAAATTGCCTTTTCCTGTGTTGGCAATTTGACAATAATAATAGACATTTTGCAGTGAAATTCAAATTTAAAAAGGTTCTGGAGTGTTGTGCTTAGTGGTGTTGTATTTTTCATTCATGTACTGTATATCCAGTTGACTGACTGCCCAGTATTTAATGTCAGTTCTCATCAGTCGTTTGCTTGTGTTATTCAGAAAATCAGGCAGCATGCATGAATGCATGCAAAAATGCAAAAAAACTTCATTAAGATTAAGTGTTTATTGTAGACCTAATGTAATGTGGGTACGTTTGTGAATTTGCAGTTATTTATGTATGTCATCAAAAAGCTCACAGATGTGTTTGTGCTCTATTTAATGTTATACTTGTGGTCTGTTGGCTATTATGTGAAGCAGTTTACCTATCATCCTGGTGTACATATGTCAGAATATTGGGCTGAGTTACTATTATTGAGGACTCCTGTCCATGCATTGACCTGTTTAATGCCCTTACGAGGGCGGATGAGTATGTTTGTGCTTTGCTGTGTGAATAAGAGCGTTATGAGTGAAAGGTCTTGCTCTGAGCATGGTGCTACTGAAATGGTTCTTCCTTATTATCATTGCATTTGAATATTTTATCAGGGCCGTGCAGGAGCTGACGGAGCCAGAGGAATGCCAGGAGAAGCAGGGGCAAAGGTATAAATCCTTCACATCATTACTAAATGCTGAGGTGGCAGAATTACACAAGGTCTTTAATTAAATGAAAGTACTGCTAATCAGATTAAAAACATGCTTAAGTAGAAGTATGGCTTACTGTATATATTTCCTCTGATAGAAGTGCATGCCACTAAATGAACTTAAGGTAAATGTATTTCCTTAAGTCGTCTTTCTAACTTTTGAAACAGGATGTCTGAGGGTAAAAGGTACAGATCCATAACACTGAGGGAAAATAAGGGTTTGTACTGGAAACCAAATCATACAAATGGCTTTATCGTCTTAAATGTGGCTAAAACAAAATGAAAATGCACAAAACATTTTGCATTTGTATAAATTGGGATGATGTAAAAACATTATTTGGGAGACGCAAAAGGCAAAGATTTATTTGGAAAATGACTTTCACTTTCTTGGTTGGATTTCTTCCTTTTTTTAAAAGCAGTCTTGAAAGTAGCCCATCACAGGTTCACAATCCCCCAACGCCCCGAAAAACATGCTGTGTGCTCATTAGGTGCCTGATGATAATTGACTAAATAAAAGAATTTAAAAAGTCAACAGATTTATAAAAGCATAAATGTAATGAGTCTGTTTTGAAAATGTGCCGAGACAAGAGAACATATTTTTCTTTTGTAATGTAATGAGTAAACGTGACAGGTGTTACAGAAATAATCAAGTAAAGCACAGTCACCTAAAAAAAATACAAAATCACTTGGACTTTGTTGCTTAGCACCTCTGACTAAGTGAGTAATAAGATATGAATCAGTGATAAATCTTTATTGTTTCTGGTTTAACAGGGTGACAGAGGCTTTGATGGACTGCCAGGTTTACCTGGTGAGAAAGGACACAGGGTGAGTTTCATTACCTTATGCAATATACAGCTTCACTTCTCTATGTGCTATAAATATACAGTCTAATGCAAATCTTTCAGCACAAATGTTTAGCCAAGCTTTGTTAATTTTATCAAGAAATAGTTAGCCAACCTCTGCTCAAACAAATTAAGCAGAGCTGCACTTATCTGTAAGAAACCTCAATTATTAGGTTGTTTATTATTTTAATATAATGGTATACATTATATACATGTTTATCTCATCACCAAATGTACGGTACACAGTTTGTACATTCCTTTGTTTGACTGTGCACAGACACTGCAATGCTGAGTTGCTAGAGAAAAGGCACAAGGTTTGCTTTTGGTTACTGGGGTTAGGTGTTTAATTTTAGGTTTAGTATTAATTTGCTGTAGTAATCCTTCATTTTGATTCGTAGCAAGGTAAGTGTGTGTGTGCGTGCGTGTGTTGATGAGTGTGTATAATTAGAGACTGAGTTGCTTCTCTTTCACAGACTGCAGAAGAAGCGGAGCAGGACAATAACAGCATATCTAAACTGTGTGATGATTACATGTCTCTCTCTCACACACACATGTACATCTTAGTTCAACCTGTTTATTCTCTTTCTCTCAGGGAGAGGCTGGGTCCACCGGCCCACCAGGACCTCCAGGAGATGATGGACCTAGAGTGAGTGTGTAAACGCTTCACAAATCAAATATTACATGGCACATACCTAAAATGTTATTTTAAGAGCTATTTGTGTGTGTGTGAGTGAGTGTGTGAATGAGTGTGTGAGTGTACACACAGATGTTCATATCCATGTGTGTGTACATTTATGTGCATGAGTGAAAGTAAGTGTTTCACTCTCCTGACGTTTACGTGGCTCATTACAGGGTGAAGATGGAGAGATTGGACTAAGAGGAATGCCAGGAGAGAGTGTAAGTCATTTCAGTTCTTAGTATTCAATCATTAATAGATCTTTATTTTACAAAGCTCTAAATATATGCGTTAAGTTCATGCACAATACATCCCTGGCACAGTAATAGAAATATCCTTCCATCTATATGTAAATCCATCCATTCATCAATCTTTCTATCCATCCATTCATCTGTTTTTTTCCATCCATCCATTCATCTGTCTATCCATCAGTAAATCTGTCCATCCATCAATCCATTTAACTCTCTATCTATCCATACATCTGTCCAGCCATCTATTAATCTGCTCTTCTATCCATCCATTCATCTGTCAAGTCAAACTTTTGTCATTTCGTCTTTGTATCCATCTATTAATTCATTTAGCTATCTGTTTATCAAATAGAATTCTCTCCACTTATCAGTTCAATACTACATCCATCCCTATATCCATTCATCGCTCCATGATCCCTTCTTATGAGATCAGGGTGCTGCATCATCACTTTAGGCCAATCACAATTTTTTTGTGTCATTTTTAGGGGCCTCGAGGGTTGCTTGGCCCCAGAGGATCTCCAGGCCCCAACGGTCAGCGTGTACGTACTTTGCCCTGCTCTTCATTCATCTGTCATCATTGTCACATTTGGTTTAAAGTCTCCTGTCTAAAAGAATATCATATCAAGAATATCTTTTTCTCCACATGTGCAGGGTCTTCCTGGAATAGATGGACCACCTGGTCCTAAAGGAAACTTGGTGAGTTGCTTTCTATTCAGAAAATCATGTTCAAGCTACTGTTATTAATCATCAGGGTAAATAATATGCATCAGAACAGCTACAGGTCCAAATAAAATCAGCATCCTGTTTCACCTGCATATAGAGGAAAAGGTGCTGTAAATGTGCTTTGATACACGTTGGCTATTGTGTTTTAGAAAGAGTAAGACTTAGTCCTGGATCCAGAGCCACGTCTGTTTCATGCTGAGAAAGTGTTAAGAAACTAATGGAAAAATAATGTGAAACTGTAATAATTGCTGATGATAAACTACTTAGAATCTGATGAGAATCTGGTTAGACACTGATGAAAAACTAATTAGAATCAAGTAATACATGATAAGCAACTGCTAAAATGATTCAATACTAAGAAACATTGAAGAAACTGATGAATTACTGCTAAGATACAACTGCAAAAGTGAAGACAAATGATAGTAAACTGCTCAAAATGATTCATAACTAAAAACATTTGAAAAAAACAATGAATGGTTTTTGAGATACTGATGAGAAAGTGATGAGAAAGTAAAGTAGCTGCTAAAATGATCAGAAATTAAGAAACATTGGAGAAACTGATAAGGAACTGATAAGGAACCATATATGAGACAGAGATGAAGTGTCGGAACTGTGATGACGTGTTGCAGATCTTTCATCTCAGCTTCTTGTCCTTCTTTGTGTTTTTATTCAGGGTCCATCAGGAGAACCTGGTCCACCTGGTCAACAGGGACTCACTGGACCTCAGGTACTCCCATTCTTCTCCCTCAGTCTGTGTGTTTTTCCTCACGGTTCAGCAGGGATCCAGTCGTCTGGTTTTGTTCTCAAAGAGATGTCCTGCAGTGAGAAGACGGCAGGAGGCACATGTTATTAGTATTAACACTACATACTACACACACACTGGGGTTGACTCTGACTGATTGTGTGTTGCAGGGACTGCCGGGACCTCAGGGCCCTATCGGCCCTCCTGGAGAAAAAGTGAGTAAAGCTGAATGAGTTTGTGAGAGAGAGAGTGAGAAGCTCTTTCTTTCAACCCCCGTAAGTGATCCTGCAGACCCATGGGTTTCCAGGCTGTAGGCTGAAACCACAAACACACACACATACACTTATACATTTCCTGTTCTTTTGTTCAGTATCATGTGACCAGTGCTACACTAATAGTGGAAACACAATTATTCGCAGTTAAGTCTCAATTCTGCTCCTTCAGCCATAGATGTTGGAGTTTTGATTCTTAATTTTAAATATCAAGTGGGTTTGCACAAAAAGTGTTACCTAAGGGTTTTCTTAAAGGAAATTGTCAAAAACCCGTAAATGTTCCCTTAAGTATCAAATATCCCTTAAGTATTTGCTTTAAAATTGTTGCATAAATCTCCTTAATGGTGAATTCCTATTGGATTATTTAAAGGATGTAAAACAACATCTTAAGTCCCCAAAACAGTTTTAAGCAGTTTTAACATTTGAAGATGATAGTGGAGATTATAACAATAGAAAGTGTATTGTTTAGTCTAACGAAAAACGAGGTGATATTTCAAAATGAATATGTTGAGTGAACATGGATTTTGGTTTGTTTGTTTGTTATTGCTTTTTCTGCTTACATTCATGGAAATCATGGAACTTTACAGCAACAAAACCTCAGTCACTGCTTTAAATTCCTTACTGTATTCCCCTAGTTAAATGATATAACTGATTCATTTTATTCACAAAAATTAAAGAATTCCATTGGTTAAAGGCAAATCATCCACTGAGATTTTTACTTAAGGGAAAAACTTAACATGCTTTATGCAACCAGGCAGAGAAGTGTATGAGGGACAGTCAGGTTCCAAACTTAGTCTTTATGGAACTACAATTATCCAGAAATATCCAAATTCAATTTGCTCTCAAAACAACAAAACCTTCTTGTCTCCAAAGTCCAGGGCTGGTGCTTTACACCACTCCACACCACTGGAATTAATATCAATGTTTTTGTCACGCAGGATGGAAAGGTAATAAATATCATTAGTGATCATCATCTTGTTTTTCTCTTCTGTGCGTATCAGGGTCCTACTGGAAAACAGGGACTGCAGGGATTAGCTGGAGCTGATGGTCCTCCAGTAAGTTTTTTTCTCTCTCTCTCTCTCTCTCTTTCTCTCACTCACTCACTCTCACTATTTCTGTATTACATAATATAGTGTATTTATCTCATAGTGTCTTTTTTCTTTTTGTGTATTTATTTTTTGTTTGTAACTTTAATGTCTGATGTTTGATATAAGCTATAATTTAAGCTTCAGTACTTTAATACAGAGACATTACTAAATTTGTCTTTTAAAGCCACCAAGAAAGCAAAAATCCAATTAGATTTCATATTTGAGTGTTTCAAATTTATTTATGCATTAGTTCTTACTGTGATTAGGGGTAACGTGGGGGCACCCCTGGTCTGACATCGGCACCTTTTGCAGCCTCTTGTGCTAAGAGCACACCTGTAACCATGTACATATGGTGTCTTGGTGAATAGCACTGTCAAATTGGCCCGATCGTTTGTTTTCTGATGATCTTGTTTAGTGAAATTAATAATAATAATAATGATAATAATAATAATAATAAATGCTCCTTTTATCCGTTTATATACATTTTAAAATATGCTCTAGTTTTGTGAGCTGTATATATATATATCATGGGGACACGCGTGTGTGTGTGTGTGTGTGTGTGTGTGTGTGTGTGTGTGTGTGTGTGTGTGTGTGTGTGTGTATATGTATATGTCTATATGTGTGTGTGTGTGT
>JAUZST010013468.1:0-10000 GCA_034779995.1 Parotocinclus haroldoi
TATATATATATGCACAGAGACAAACCTCATGAGATGAGACCAAAAATAACCTTTTTGGCCACAAACATAAACGCTACATTTAGAGAGGAGTCAACAAGGCCTATGATGAAAATTACACCATCCCTACTGTGAAATATGGATCTGTAATGTTTTGGGGATATGTGAGCTACACAGGCACAGGAAACTTGGTCAAAATATAAATGCAGCATTTTATCAGAAAATACTGGAGGAAAATGTACACTCATCAGCCCAGAAGCTGCGCATGGGACGCACTTGGATGTTCCAACCTGACAATGATCCAAAGGCTAAGTCGACCTGTCATTGGCTACAGCAAAAAATGTGAAGGGTCTGAAGTGGACATATCAGTCTAATGACCTCAATATCATTGAACCACTTTGGGGAGATCTCAAACCTACAGTTCATGCAAGACGGCCCAAGGATTCCCAGGACAATGGGCAGCTTTTCCATCTGAGAAAATTAAGTACAAATTATGCCAGGGTATGTAAACTTTTGAGCACAACTGTCCTATTTGATTTTTTTATATTATTAGCCACTACTAAAATATCAAGTTTATTGATATATTTTTAATGTCTCATTTTCATGTGACTTGGTCCTCTGTACTTGTTTTGGGTAATTCTCTGGCATTGTGCGTATCACTTTATGTTGTGTCATAATACATGACTCTCAAATCTGTCTGAAATCTGGATTTAAACATTATCTGCATAACCAAACTGATATGAGACCATGTGTTATCTGTCAGCCTACATTATTAATAATAATTGTGTAGTATGATTTACAACCTGACATCGGGGTAGCACGGTGGCTCAGTGGGTAGCACTGCCGCCTCACAACAAAATGCTCCTGGGTGGAGCGGCATGGGTCCTTTCTATGTGGAGTCTGTATATCCTCCCCGTGTCTGTGTGGGTTTACTCAGGATACTCTGGTTTCCTCCCACAGTCCAAGGACATGCATGTTAGGTTAGTGGATTACGCTAAATTGGCATTGACTTGAGTGAATATATAACTAGTCCTGATATAACCTTGTGTGTGTCACTGAGATGGCAACCTATGCCGATAATGACATTAAATAAACAAATAAACTCACATCTTTCAAGCAAGCAACACAAACTGCTAGTTTGCAGATTTGGTGTAGTTATTTTCAGGTTTGCATTTACTAACCAAGTTGATGAAAATGTCTTCCTTGCTCACCGAAACAGCCAAATTATGAATTACAAAATATGTCTGACCATTTATCTATTTTACACAAGCCTGTTAAGTAAATAAACTTTGTCAGCACAGTACACATACCACTTTAGTGCTCTGTAGTGTATAATTATTGATTGCACACACATTATATCGCTTGTGTTTATGTAATCACTTAATCAGAGAGAATAGTAGATTGGTATATCTTATTTAGACACTTTTGAATCATTGTTTTGGAGTCATCACAGTTTTTATACCTAAAAAACACCACTCATCGAGACAACTGAGCTCTCCATGTCCATCAGTGGTTTGTTGTTTATGAAATTGCTTAATAAATCAGAACCTGTAGCTCTAATACATTTTTACCTTAGCATTAATGACACGTACAAACCACAATGCAAAACTTGGGAAATTAAACTGGATCAACATTCCAACTCTTGCATTATAGCTGCCCAGCTCTGCTCCCAAGATTAACTTTAATGAGGAATTTTTAGTTCCAAAGTGTCCAACATACCTGTTCCAAAATCTCTTTAAGGTATTTAGTTGTGTAATTGTTGAAGTAGCAAGCAATTGACTTCATGGAATGAGTTTTGAAAGACTCCTGCCTCTCAGGGATTTTGTAGCTCTTTTCATTTACTCAACTTACACTGGGCAACAAAGGTTTTGCTTCCTGAAAAAAAAGAAACTGAGATTATGATGGATGATGTCGAACTGAATACAAAAATAATTTCTGATTTGCTGTATCCAGAAGTAATTTGGAGAATATTAAAATGAAATTTCTAAATTTGAATCAAAACTCATTAATTATTCTTTTAACCTTTAACAATTCTAAGTCTCTCATGAGGCCATGTTATTTTTGTTATCAGATGTGGATAGCCATGCTTAAAAAGTTCAGCATCTCAATCAGTGACGTATTTCATGTCTGTTTCATGTGTTGTGGCTCTGGAACTTTCAAAGTGTTATCATGTTGCACTGGTGTGTATGGCTGAAAGCCGACTTGTTCAGTAATTTTCTTTCTTTCTTTTTTTTTTTTCATTTTTGGTAAGAGAGCCAGGTTCTCAGGCTAGAAGTGAATATTTTCATGGAATATCATATTCTTTTTTTATGACATCTAATGTTATAGATTAAAAAAAAATATTATTGGACACATAATATACGCCATATCTTCCATTCTACAATGGAATTTAAGACTGGTTATATTTAAAGACTGATCTCGCTTAGATTGTTTGTTCAGTTTTAAATTTATTATAGAACTTTGGTATTTATATTTCTAGTTATTAAGGTTAATTTAATTGCATTGAACTAAAGTTTGCGGTTTAAAATGTGCATTATTTTGCATTGTTTACACTACATAAATCAAAAATAATTTATTTTAATTAATGTAAAATCTAGGGTTAACAAACCTAATTTTACATCCATTTGTATCTTGAACCCTTAATTGTACACTTATCACAGAGGTAACAATTTATGCTGTTGCAACAAGAATAAGACATTTCTGCTGTATTAGATCTATATTAAATCCTCCTGAAGATGGTGAATCCAACTTTTACATGTGTACTCAGTATGCTGTTGCCTGAAGAACGTGTGCATCAACCCATGTCCAAACAGAATGTGTAAATCTAAGCAATTTATAGCCAGTCTGACAGTGTCTAACCTGTCTAAACATGTCTAAGCACGACTAAGACAGCGTTTACATAACGCCTACACTGAGTGCATGCACAGGCATGCTGGGACTTCTTACTGTGTTGGCAACTTATAGACTTTAAATCTGATGGGAAATTACAAAAAGTAGGTTATAAGCATGGAACGGTATGATGGGATATTTTAAGGTGCTTTAGTGTTCAGGAGCCAAATGTAATACATAAAATACATCCAAAAGCATTCAGGAAGCAAAATCTTATGTCCAGTAATTTTAAAGTCAAAGATCATAATTCATTATCAAAAGAATTATGCTGTCATAATCATCCAAACTGGTGATTTACAATTTTTTCACATAGAAATTGTTGGGGTATGTGTAGTACATATGTATTTGTTTTACTTCCAACTGCTATTTGTAAGAAACAAAACAAAAAAAAACATGAAATCCCAAGGTTAAAACTAACGTCTGTTCAAAAATAAATCGGTGCTTTGGGAGTTTCTGAGTGCCAAATAAAATATTAGGGTTGAACAAAAATTGTGGGTTGAGTATTTGCAACTGTAATTCATTAATATTTAAATTGATAGTGGATTTCTATCTGAATTCGGCAGCGGGTTCAGCCTTCCTGAACCCGGATGGGGATTCTGGGCCTGAAGCAGATGGCGAGCCGCAGCTCACCTTCTACACTGACCCGAATCGCAGTCGCCACCGCACCCGAGGTATGAGAAATGGTAACGCCAACCCAGCGTGGGGCTCTGGGGGTAAGGACGACTTCCAAACCATCCGCCGCATGATTCAGTGTCTGCCTGCCTGTGTTAAATGTGTGTTCCAAGACTTTGTTCAGCAGCTGAACAAAGTAGTAGTAGTAATGATATGGCATATGTGATATCACAACTACATTTTAGCAATACTTAAGAACCAAGCATGTGCAATGTTGGATGGACAGTGTGCCTTGTGGTTTGTGTGATTTGTCATTTGATTAGAATATTATATTGTTAAACGAAAATGATGGAGGCTGTGTTTTTCTCTCATCTTCTGTCTGTTCCTCTGTTGGCTTTGTCAAGCCTTGAATGCCACGTCGTTTTCACTGAGTATTGCCGTTCATTGATTTTGAATGGAGAATGTTCAGGCTAAGCAACATGTTCACTTGCTTAGACTGTTCCAGAGTGCTCTAATTAGTTGAAAAGAGGTGTCATATCACAGTCCTGGTACCAACTTCGTAAACCATGCCTATAGTGTTGGCACCTTTAATTAAACAGATTTGTTGGTCTGAACTGCATCTGTTGTCAGTTTGCTTTGGTGTGTTTAAGTTATTTGTTGCCTGGCTATGTTGATGTGACAGATGTGTTTGTTTGTAAATGTCAATGTTCAGAGACGTCACCTCTCAACCTGCCGCCTCCAAGAGATATGATGAGGAATATCTTTAATTGCTTGATTGTTGATATACAGTGCTGTGCAAAATCTTATGCCACCTTTAGATCTGGTGTTTTAGCAACGGTCTAAAGGGTGAGTCAAAGTTTACAGGACGCATCTTATGCTGCATCGTGGACTTTTTGCAAAGGCTGCCAAAACCATTGTTGGGTTTTTTTCATCTGTAGCAGTCTTCTGACAACCATGACATGGCTTGTTGTCCACAGTCCTGGTTTCTCTGAATTTTAGTTACAGTGCTGTGTAAAAATCTTTCTATATGTTGGTTGTTGAAGGTCATGGCTATGATACAGCAACTGCATTCCTCCATCAGAATTGACAATTCCATAATTTTTATAAGTTTTTGAAAAACAATAAAAGGGTGCTCTGTGACTTTTGACTCACCCTGTATAACAATGGTTCTCTAAGTAGGACGGAAGCTACTACAAGGTTGAGGTATATCAAGGCAAATTAATGTTGTTAAATAATAAAATTACATAATGAATGTCATAATTATAATACATAATTCCGCTGTAAATATGATTTGTCACATTTGGTTTTGTTAAAGAGGATTTGCAATTTGTACAAATTGCTGTACCTAAAATTCAGCTTACATTGAGGTTTGGACCTGGCGTTTACATTTTTCATCTACAAAAGGGGGCACTACAGAAAAAGTTTGAGAATTATTGATTTATAATATATTGCTAAAAACTGTAGCCACAAATTCATTAGGTTTGTTACTCCATAAAACTCTTTTCCACTGATCCTTATTCCAATCTTAGTATGCTTTAGCATAACTTATCTTTTTTTCCCTGTTTCCTTTCTTTCAAACATGTTTTTTCGGCTGTTATATTTTCAAAAAGACCATTCCTGATCATACTTTATTACAACCCCAATTCTAATGAAGTTGGGACGTTGCGTAAAACATAAATAAAAACAGAATATGATGATTTGCAAGTCCTTTTCAGCCTATATTCAGTTGAATGCACTACAAAGACAAGATATTTAATGTTCAAACAGATAAGCTTTATTGATTTTTGAATTTAATGCCTACAACATGCTCCAAAGAAGTTAGAACAGGGCCATGTTTACAACTCCTCCTTTCCTTTTAACAACACTCAATAAGTGTTCACAGATGTGCAAGTTAGCCATGCCATGGGCACTAACACATCCTCATACCATCAGAGATCATCGTTTTTGAACTTTGCACAGATAACAGTTTCTGGGTGTTGTTGCTATTTGGCTTTTACTTTGCAGTGTGAACTGTGTTCACTGACAATGGTTTTCTGAAGTGTTCCTGAGTCCATGTGCTAATGTGTTACAAAATGATGATGGTTTTTAATGTAGTGCATGAGGGATCGAAGGTCATTGGGCACTTAATGTTGGTGGTCGGGCTTTCCGCTTATTTGCAGAGATTTCTCCAGATTCTCTGAATCTTTTGATGATATTATGAATTGTAGATTATGAAATCTCTAAATTATTTGCAATTGTACTATGAAAAACATTGTTCTTAAACTGTTGGAGTTTTTGCTCACAATGTTGTTCACAAAGTGGTGAACCTTGCCCCATTTTTGCATGTGAACAACTGAGCCTTTCGGAGATGCTACCTTTATCCTGTTCACCTGTGGAATGTTCCAAACAGGTGTTTTTTGTTTCCCCTGTCAAAACTTTTTTGGAAAGTGTTGCAGACATCAAATCCAAAATGACTAAATATTTGCAAAAGAATCAAGTTTGAGTTGGAACATTAAATATATTGTATTTGTAGTGTTCAATTGAATATGGTTTGAAAAGGATTTGCAAATCATCATATTCTGTTTTTATTTATGACCACCTTTCCATTGGAAAAACTTACCCTTGATCCAATAAGGCAGCGATCAAGATGGCGGACATGTTCCGGAAATTTCGGAATGGCGGGCATTCTGGACCCCTTACTTGCTGGGGTATTTAGATATGTCATTTTCCCTTTTGTTTCTGAAAGGATGTGACTTTGGATTCACCCTATATATTACATTTTATACATTTTACAAGTGCATTTTTAATATAAAAATCACTGTTACCCATGTAAACAGTAATTGCAATATGTAGTGAAGTAATATTGTGTAGTAGTATGTTTTGAGTCAAGTAAGCAGAAAGAGAGCACAGAGGGTTAAGCCAAAGCCTTTTTAAAGCTCACTAAGGTGGCAGCAATGTTATTTTGGATGCCTATATCAAAAACCAGTAATGCACCACACTGCCTGTGGCTGTGCTTTTATTTATGAGCCTTTGTTGTTTGTTTATCTCTCTTTCTGTGTTGATGTGGGTGTGTCTGTATTCACCAGTGGCTAGTGAATTTTTTAACACTTAAAATAAAGCTTTAATGTCATTTTAACCATATACAAGTATAAAGTGGTATAATAAGTCATTCTAATACTACAACACAGGACAACACAAAGTGCATATATAGTGCTGTAAAATAAATATAAGCAAGTAAACAGCACTAAATCTGTAGAATGGAATGGTATATGACAATCATTACAGTTATTAATTATGCAATATTGTCTACAAATAAACATTTCTGTTAACTGGAATATTACCTTGGAGAAATTTTATCTCATTCCTCTGTATAGAAAAGCTTCAGCTCTTCATGTTTCTTAGATTTCTCACATCAACTTCTCAGTGTAACTCCTTGCACAGCATTTATATTGGATTATGGTCAGGACTTGTTTTCCAAAACATTAGTTTATTTTCATTAACTTCTCTTTGGTGAATCACCTTATTGTAATTGTTTTGCTGCTTCAAAGACATAAAGCCTAACATTTGTCTTTAGAATTTGCTGACAAAATCCAAACTTCATTGTTGTGTCAGTGATGGAAAGCCATTTTATTGAGATGCAGCAAGGTGGGCCCAAACCATGACAATTGGGGCACTATGTTTCACAGGTGGGATACAGTTCTTTTATGGACACTGTAATTGAGACACAATGCTCTTAATCTAATCCAAGAAGTTCAAGAAGTTTTAGTCTCATTCTTCTGGCAGGCATAGAGTAATGTTCACAATGGAGAGCAGTGGCTTTAGTGTTGCAACCCTGCAATGCCAACCATATTTGTTTAGTGTTATCCCAATTGTGTACCCATAAACACTAACATGAACACTAGCCAATTCTACCTGACTCTAATTATCCTTCAGATCAACTAATACTTAAGGTCCACATATTTTTACTGCTTACATATATGTAGAGTGGCAGAAAGTGGTGAAAAGGTGAGGTGGACATTTTTAGCCTCTCTGCTTGGCTTTTTTTCTTGGACCTGGTGGTGTGTGGAGGTGTTGACCTGTTTCAAAGCTTATATCCCTCGTCTACTTCTTGCCGATGAGGCCCCACCATGGGTGTCATCAGTGAACTTGATAATGTGGTTTGATCTGTACATTTCTGCACAGTCATGAGTCAGCAGTGTGAACAGCAGTGGGGTGAACACTCAGCCCTGGAAATCTCAAACTTTGGGTGTCCAGGATTTAGTTGCAGGCAGAGCTGTTCAGGCTCAGCAGGTTAAGTTTATTACCATTTGTTAAGCAAGTAAAGTGCTGATTATCTAAACGTGTCAAAGGAGTCAGAGTAAACATAGTTTGTTCACATCTGGAAAGAAGGCATGCCTGTCACAAGATTGAGTTGATGTCCCTCAGTAGGTGATGTACTGAAATCCCTAACAAACATGCCAGGTGTCTCTGGCGTCTAACAAGTGGCCATGAATTTGATTTGCCAATCTCCTGTGACAAACTGGGTTTGTTCCCAGGGAAGCCTTGTCTTCTCATTTGAATGCAGAATGGTCAGGTTTTAACAGCATGCCCACCCCTCCTATTTCTAGTCATGAAGTGAGATTATGTTATTGTTGGCAGTAACATCATCTATGTACTTGCTGTATGCTCCTCTTGATTTGGTTGTGTCATCATATATTGCAGATATGTTTAAAATTTGTATATTGTGCACTAAGCAGTCTTGGGTCTACAGTACAAGTAGTCTTACACGTCTGACAAATGGTCTGTATATTGGATATAGGAAAACAGAGACGTGGTCTGAGTAGCCAAGGTGGGGGAGAGGCTTCGCCTTGAATGTACCAGGGGTGTTGGTGTAAGCAAGGTTAAGCATGTCTACACCATGGTAATGCAATGTGACATGAGATTTTCTATTTAGGTTTGAGATTTTCTTAAATCTTTGCTGACAATGAAAAATCCATCAGCGCAATAATTTTCCTGATTTTCTTGCTATTAATTCAGAAAATATGTCCTTAAGTTCACTCTGGAATGATATCTACCACAACAATGTGCCCTCAGCAAATAAAATCTAAAATCAGCCACAAATTGCACCAGCTATGAGTGGTAGCTCAGCATTCCTACACTTTTATTTATTGATAAAATCCCACAGCACACCTCCCTGAGCCTAACCAGCAAGTCTGATGCTCCAGTCAGCATTTTTCCCATTTAAATCTAAAAGAGGAGGGGCCTATGATTTTATATTAACTGTGTGAGTGCTGCTGCTGTCTTGTGTTTGGCTAATATTTGAACCGACATTAAAGGTCCGAGGCATTCAGCTTGCTCACATGTACATGTGTACTGTAATGTCCTATAGCAGGATTCACATTTTGGTTGTCCAACAAGTACAGGCCTGTTTACTGATAGTCAGATCTTGTTGAAATCATCACAGTCATTCCATAGTGATTGGTGGGTCTATTTATATAGCAAACATGGCCAACAGGTGGGCCATTACTGATGGAGACACAATGAGCCCTCTGGCATCAGGCAACGTCACGTTCCTAAGGCCCAGTGAAACGTAGCACTATGGTTCATTTTCCAGGTAGATATATTCTCTTTTAACAATCTGAATTAAAGTCTGGTTAATATGAGCCCCATTCGTTACTCATGTAGAAACTGACTTTCAAGTCAGTTCACACAAAATAAAAATAGAAAAACACCATATGATCAACAGCCGGAGGGGGGCCGCATTTACTGCATAGAACTCTTTTCTTTATAGGCAATCTTTCTTTTCTCATTGATTCAATTGCTAAACACTAATCTATGGTGGCTACATATGGTAGTCAAACAGAAATTGATGCACTTTCTAAAAATGTTTCCCATTTCATAAAATCTTCAAAAACATTAAGCTTTGTCTCTAGACCATTTTTTGGCTGAGCTTTAGTTCATGGTGTTGCTCTGCTACCCCTTTTCATGCACCACTGATTTTCATGTAGAGTTGTTTGTAACTGCTCAGAGCTGCACTTTAGTAAAAAAAAAGAAAAAAAATACTGGCTTTTCTGTGCTCTTTTTTGCTTCCTCATTCTCTCTGTTGCCTTTCTCTTTGTCCATCTCTCTGTCTCTCTTACATCCAGGCTCCCCACGTAGCCCCATCAATAAGACCACCCTGACTTTGATCAGCGTAACGAGCTGTGTGATAGGCCTGGTCTATTCGTCGCACCTGTCATGTGGTTTAAACGTGCGTGTTGTCCTCCACGTACCCGAACACCTCATTGCAGACGGTAAATGCACCCCTTTCTCTGTCTTACTAAACATTTTACTGTACTTGAGTACATTACTTTTTCTTCACACTTGCATTTCTATGTACAGATTCCAATTTCTAATTTGTATTTCTATGTACAGATTCCAAAATTATGTTCTATACTTTCCTGCAGTTAAGCTATTTGTCTGTTCTAATTTATAGAGTATCATATCCACATACACATACCCATAAACAGCATTTACAGCTTTTTACAAAGAAGCAGTGGAAAGT
>JAUZST010013469.1:0-11009 GCA_034779995.1 Parotocinclus haroldoi
AATACCGGTATAATTTATTAGACGATACAAAGCATCCATATATTGATATTCCGATAATGACATAATACATTTACAGAGTGTATGGAGTACTTCCATTACGTGACTCATAGGCAGAGCAACAGAAATGGCAGAAAGCGGTTCTGCCGTGGACGTGTTTTGTCCCTAAAAGGGGAGCGACTTTGGTAGTGTGGAGGTGATTTTGGTACAAAATATCAGATTTACAACAAAGCACAGTTACGCAACAGGTCTGTTGTAAAAAATCGAATCTGTTTCACAACCTCAAGCAGGAGCACATATCTGAGCACGAGGAAAGTCAAAAATGCAGGGACGTCAAGTATTTTAAAGTATAAAATAGATTTTGTTGCAATTGTATGTTGTTAAAATATATCGGCAAATATATTGTTATCGCAAAAGTACCCTAAAACATCGTGATATTGTTTTAGGGTCATATAGTCCACCCCTAGTCTGGGTCCTTTCTGTATGGAGTCTGCATGTCCTCCCCGTGTCTGCGTGGGTTTATTCCGGGTACTCTGGTTACCTCCCACAGTCCAACAGACATGCGTGTAATTGGTGTCTCTAAAGTGACCCCTAATGTGTGACGGTGTGTGTGTGTGTGCCCTACAATGGATTGGCATCTCATCTAGAATTGTTCCTGCCCTTGCACCCAGAGTTGCCGGGTGGGTGGGAATTCATAGGCTGACCTCTCTGTCCTGTAATAATACAATGTAATAATGTATTGTAATAATGTCTGTACATTTTGCATGGCAGCAAGACACTTTTGTACTTGCTTAATCCAGTTTAGGGTCTGGGGCATTTGATACCGCAGCATTTGTAAGTATCAAGATCATTTTTGGATGGTTCCATTTGGTAGTGCACAGGGTTAAAGTTCTGTCATTTTCTCCTTCTGTATTATGCCAAGTCCCACCTCCTTGGGAAAGTATTTGATCTCAAGCCAAGTAAGGCAATCCGTGAACTATTCAAGCACTGAAGGAGCATAATGAAGCTTAGGATTAATCAGAAACGTTGTGATTGTCAGATCCAGTTTAGTTGGAGATTATCCATTGTACCACACCTTGTATGTAACAATATATGTTTTTCTACCAGGTATTTTTTTAAACCTACTTTTTATGCTTTGACACAGGAGGGTGTGTTGCACAAAACCTAGATTCTGCGCCCTGAATATTAATATGAGGAGCAGTTTGCAGAGCTCTGTTCCCACCGTCACTCCTTCCAATGCGTCGATGGAAAGCTACCCTGTTGCAGCATTCGCGTTTGTCAAACCCTGTGACTCGTGCGCTTGCTGTTTGTGTGCTGACGTTTGGAGTGATCCTTCCACTGTGCTGCCACCACCGCCTGTATTCATACTACTTCCTGAAATCGGTGTATCTGGATCAAATGAGTAATGAGGCCCTGCAGAGGAGTTACGCTAACGGCCAGGATGCTCTTAGCTACTGGAAGGACATGCCGGATCGCAGAGCTCTGGAGGAGCACGTCACAGATCGTCACATGGCACCCGACGTTCTAGTGATGGTGGTGACGGCGCGAAGGAATGAAGGGCAGGGCTATCACTACCTACTGCAGGTGATGCAGCGGCTGGATGTTCTCCGACGAGAGTGTGGAGAACCCCCGTGTGCCGCAGTGTTGGTGTGCGACGTGGAAAGTGGTCCGTTGAAGAACGAAGACGCCACGCTCGTGGAAAAACAGTACCGCGTGGTGAGAAGGCCGAAGGGCGTCGACGAGAATGTGAACATCTTTGAGAAGGAGAAGAGGGATTACGTGTTCTGCATTCGCAAAAGCATGGAGCTGATCAAGCCAAAGAACTTGGTGGTGCTGGAGGACGACGCCCTGCCCAGGAGCGACTTCTTCGCCATCATACGGGATTTGCTACATCGCAGGTTTATTTCAAGGTCGCTTTACGTGAAGTTATATCACCCCGAACGGCTGCAGCGCTACTGGAACCCAGAGCCGTACCGCATCCTCGAGTGGATTGGGCTGGGAGTGGTGGGGGCGTCTGCGTTTATTTTCTTCCTGCCTTTTATCACTCGGTTTGCACGACCATTTTCATTGCCACTCTTTCTCTTCTTGGTTGCTTATGTAATGGCAGGGGCTGAGCTCATAGGGAGACACTATCTCCTGGAGCTGAGGCGGGTTTTGCCCCAGTTTTATGCTATATCACCGGCTACAGAGTGCTGCACACCTGCCATGCTGTTCCCTGGAAATGCCTCCTATCACGTCGCAGCTCTGCTGGATGCCGTCAGTTGTGCAAAGGGAAACGCCAAAGATATCGTGCTGTACCGGCAGGCTAGCTCCGCCCACAGCCTCGAACCCAATGCTGTGCAGCACATCGGCGCCTATTCCTCTGTCAGACCAAACCCGGCGCATCCCAAACTCCTGCGATGATCAGTTGTAAAAACAAGACATACTTGATTAGAGACTACATGGAAATGGTTTTGAACTGATTTAGAACTTTGCAACTTGATCTGAAACGAGTTCGTCTTTAGTCACTAACAGCCTTACCTACAAAGTGACCACTCCCACAAGAAACTTAAAAATACAGGTATGCACCATATAACAACCACATTAACTGTGTGAAACAGGTCGCTATATCAATTGGTCATCAGACATGACATGACTGACTAGTGTCGACGTAACTTTATATATAATAAACAAACAAACTGGACATTACCATAGTCAGGAAGCCTTTTTATAATACTGTTATAGGCTACATCACACTCCCTTCAGGAAATACACAACACCATCGGTCTTCAGTCACTGCCGAATTTATTCTTCATCCAGTTATTGTACTTCAAAGTCATCAAACGGTTTAAATACATGACAGCATAAAGAGCAAACATATAGTAACACTCTAAAACCAGAACATAAACTTTCCCCGCTGGCTGCACACAACAAAGAGGGAATTGGTTGACTTGAAGAAACACTCATTGCAGCATCACCTTTTAAATACTTTAAACCTTTAAGCAAACTGCAAACTTTTGCATCTTGTGCGACCTCATGGCAGGGAATTCCGGCACTAAAAACGCACGTAGTTTCCTATTTTATTTCGTGACTGTTAAGACCTTGTTCGTTAAAGGGACCCGCCGTTGCTCGGATGGACGTGAAATGGTGCATACCTGTAGTAATATGTACTTTCGCCACAATTTCCTTGCCTCTCATGGTCAGAGTCACAGTGGTCTGTCCTGGCAGCCTATCCCAGGAACACAGGGAACAGCCAGAATGCCTTGGCCAGTCCATTGCGGGGGTTGCTGTTACACTGCTGAGGCGTGATCCCAGAGTGGCCTCAGACACAGCCAATCGTGCCTGAATGTTATATCCAATGCGGCTGGAAGGTAATGCAGATTATTCCAGATTACTCTTGTGGTGGGTTAGCACTTTAGACCACTGTGCCACCCAAGTGCCCATTTACAATATAAACCATGGGGGCCAAAGCCTGGGACCACTAGTAAAAATGCTTCCAATTTACTACTGCTGGCATGAGTGAAACTTGTTTGTGTAAAATGTGATATCGCTGTTCTCCCAGCATGATCTCGCAATATTCCGAAGAGAATGTTCTTATGATACAGAGTGCTTTGCTTTCTCTGTCTTCAAGAGCTTCCATAAATGCTCGGTGAGGTTTAGGTTACGAGGTTTGGAGGAAGCACGACTTGGTCTTCTTTGGTCTGGAAGTAGTTGTAAAGCATTTGAGATGTGTTTTGACTTGCCAAGCATGCCAAGCAAGCATTTTCACTCGTGTTCTCAGTCTTTTGGCCTCAATATATAAACTTTAGTGCATTGTTCCTAGTCAGGGTTGCGAGGACCCTAGGGCCTGTGCTGAATCGGTAAGGTTAGGATTCACAATTTATCCCAAACTCTTGGTTGTATAGTGTATGTGTTGAGCTATACAGTTGCTACCTCTTTCCTATCTGTTGCTGGGACTGCTGTGTGGCTTAGCGGTTATTGGGTATGGTTTAGATCCCACCTCTTTCAAGCTGCCATTTACATATATGCAGAGCGACGTACAACTCGTACAGTCTTCCAATTCAAGCAGTGGTGGGTTGGGGGCCTTGCTTAAGGGCCAACTGTGCCAGCTTGGCAGAGGTGGGAGTAGCTTAACCGCTAGGCTACCGCAGTCCATCTTGCCACTGCTCCTTGAGCAAGACCCTTAATCCATCAGCTGCAAGATTATATTAGTTGTAAGTCACCGGATAATGGCGTCTGCTTAATGACTAACTATACATGCAAATTCTATACTGCTCACAAACGTTAAAGTGAAATACCTGCTAATGAAATATCCGCTCATTTTTGTGAGCAGAGTATTTCCTCTATACTTTCTGGTCATAAAGGAATCACTAGTGACATGGTGGTGGATGTTATAAGGTCATCTGAGGGCATACTCACTACGCCTGTTTGCCTTGTACCATGCCAGAGCGTGATTGCGATGAACTAGAGGAATACTGTGCCGGGCAGAGCATGTGAATGGAGTGGAGCAGCAGGAATGAATTCTGTAATTATTCTGCTCCCACTCCCATTTTTTATTTACTCTGCACCCTCGCCATGTTGGGTTTTGCATTTCCCCACTTAGTGGTTGCTCCGACTGTGGCTAAAAAAGTGGCGACCCCGTCTACAGGTCCAAAAACGAACAGCCAATGCGCCCCCACTACTTTGCTGCACAGTTTCTTAGTTTACGTTCCATCTCGAGAAGTGCATTGGGCAGAAGTGTTTCACAACCACTGCAGCAACAAGGCTGTATTTAGCCAAGCTGTGCGAGGCTTAAAAAATAAATCATCTCTTCATGTCCAAACCCCCTCTCCTCCCCCACCCCCTTGGCGAGCAGCTCACAATCCCTGTACACCATTTTGAAAAAGGCTCGATCCAGTTCCTGTTTCCTGTCTTGGTTATTTTATCTTATTTTTGCCTGACTGTGAAGTTCTGTCCCTCTCTGCCTGTACTTCTTCATATGTAACCCTATAAACATAGGTTCTTATAAATTCCACTTCGAAACCAAGTCTGTCACACCGTAGAAATGGAAAGAAAATGGTACATGTACAATTTTAGTCTCTGCAGTAGGATAATCATCCCACACTAGTCCTGCAAAACACACTTTGAGGTTTAAAAATGCTCGGGTAGGGTACAGATCAGGTGTGAGTACACCCTTATTTGAGTATAGCTCACCAACCAGCATAAAATGACTTTATCTTGACACCATTAAGCCTGTCATGGCAGTGCGTTAGGAATAGGTCGCCATGCGGCCAGAGGTGGTCTTGGGAATCTGAATCTTTTAGAATATCGGTTCCGATCTAAATGAATGTGGATCAGAAATAGAACGTGGCTTGACTAAACCGGATTATGGGTCACAATAATGCAAAATCTGAATCAGTTACAATTTGAATAAGTAAGCTAATGCTAATCACAGGACCAGCCTTTATTGAAGCACCAGCACTTTGTTATTACTGCTTATAAATCAAAGCTTCTTTGTGTCGTGATTGTGTTAAGATGTTTTATGAACGTGTTGTACTCTCTTTTATCCCTGCTTGTAATCACTCGTAAACTCTTAAAACTCTAAGGAACTCTATTGAGGGGGGTTATGCTTCTTGTGATGACTCCGATTGCTCATTGACACTGAACGGTCCAAAACTGCAAGTCAAAAGCTGAACTAACTCTTAAAATCTTCAACAATCGTTCAGAGTAACCTCGTTAAGCATAATCGATTCATGCACTGTAGATAAGGATCTTGGATTTTGAAACAGTCAACACACTATTGTGCTCTGTTCTGGTATGATTCAGCAAATTCTGCAATAGTGAGCCAGAGTAAACCAGCACAGCTTGAAACATATTTCTTTTGCCCAACAGCTGATTGAAAGTGCCTTACTTTGGTGGGATTCGAACCCGTGACCTTTGTGCTTTGTGTTTCACTGGCGTTCTCTGTTACACCTTAAAATTTAGACACTAATCGTCTTGTTGCCTTGTTGATTTATCACAAACTACACGGCTGTTTGTATATTTTTTTTTCTTGCCTCAGCTGCTGGTGCGTATTTGTTAAATATTTGGTTTCTCTCTGTCTTTTCGTGTGTTCTGATTGGCTAAAGTAAAGTGGCAGTTGCACTGTTTTGCATGCAAGTTAAACTTTGCCGAAACTGCCCAGGTCCAGTCCGAGGTGTCATGCTCTACTTGGTGTTATTTCAGACAGCTGGTAATGATAACGTGAAACATGCACGGACGGAACCTCCACCTCCAAAAATCCCTACATCTCAAGGCATCTTAACTTGATGAATTGTACAAAACTGTAGTCCTCCTAAAGCAAATTACAGTAGATTAAACAAATGATTTATTTGATTTGATTTAATGATTTACTGACGTTCTCTTCTGAGATGAAGGCATGCTTACAGAACATGTTGTTCTTTAAGACTTGCTGTTACTCACGAGGATCCTTCACATTCAGAATACATAGAATAATCGTTAGAAAGAACACGTTCATGTGAAACATACATTTTTGTAAACCGCCCCCTAGTGGTAGAATCACGTGCTGCTCATGGGTCTTTTTCAGTCTTATTCGCGACAAACTTTAAAAATTTAATGTAAAATGAAATCTTTCTGAACATTTCTCAAGAAAGTCACTACTTTAGACATTAATTAGTAAATGTTAAAAAAGGAAAATATTTTCCATTGTTTATTTAGTATTATTATTTCTCATTTTTATTCATTTATTTTGTTTTTGTGTCTTACTTTATGTCTATATAATGGTTCCTAATGTTACGGACATTTTACGTGCAAACGTTTATTTTATTTTGCAAAATCAGAAATTACAATAACAAGATGAATATAAAAATGAAAGGCTGGAAAATGTTTTCTTTTAAAACATTGACCCTGTAATGAAATGTGTGTACGATGATAAATAGACGAAATATGAATTATTTTTATGATTTAAGTGATTTACATCATATATGTCGGTTTTTTTTTACTGCGCAACAGCATTTTTGTCTTGCTACGGTCTCTTGCAATATCTCGATGTCGAACCCTAGGGGGCGCCAACAAGTACAAAAAGACGTGTAAGTTATTTTGCCAAACACCATTTTCAGGAGTTTCTTACTAAAATAAAGTTCTTTGCCACGTTTTCTCTTTAATGCCCTGAAAACAAAAGTCCTTCAGTATTTTCCATCTAGCGTTTCTGTTTAATTTTATTTGAAACCGACATATTGTAACAAAAATGGCAATAACGGCATAAATATGTTTACAAAAAAAACGTCATAAACAATGTATATAGGAACAATGTATATAAACAAAAATTAGTAATCTAGTAAACAAAATAAATTATATCAATACTAAAATGACTTATTATTTTTATTTTCTGCTGAAGATCTTTTCTCATTTTTTCTTAAGTAGTGAGAATGCTTCTTGTGAAATGTGTAGAAGGGTTTCCTTTGACTTTTATTTTTAAATGTTTGTTTCCCATCAAATACAAAAAACATGATCCATGTACAGAGAGGGGCTGCTGCTAGGAATTTGTTTCCATAACAACGCTTTTTTTGTTTTTTTAAATAGGTGAAACCTATTCGTAATAGGTCATGAATGTGAAGGTTCCGAAAGCAAATAAGGACACACTTTATGGACATCACTTTTGGGCGACCACAAACTTTTGATTGTATAGTACATATAGATGCACTTTGTAGGCATACAGTTGCTACCTCTTGCCTGGTTCTTGCTTTTTCTACCTCTGTGCTTTCTCTCAATAGAAAATCATCCCTCAAATCATAGTTATTCAGGTGCATGTTATCAAGCTCGGTGCTGCTGAGATGTTTTATAATAGACATATGTATACCTGGACACCTTACTGGCTGCTTTAGAAACTTGCTGCGGGACATCAGTGCATCGGCCATATTGGTCAAGTCAAGTCAGATATAGTTATATAGCACTTTTTTACAATGAAGTATTGTCTCAAAGCAGCTTTAGAGCATTATATTATCTTATTATATTATCTTCCAATCCCAAATTGAGCAAGCCTAGGACGAAAGTGGAAAGGAAAAACTCCCTGAATGTAAGGAAGAACCTTGGGAGGACCACGAATCAAAAAGAGACCCATCCTATCCCATGACCTAGATGTTATTGGTCCAGGAAATACTGCCTTGTAAACCAATATCCTCTTTAAAACGCACAACGACCTAATGTTCAATTTTAGGGAGTCATTTTTATGTTTCAGGATTTGGATCTAGGTGGAATACAAAAAAAGGTTATGCGTTACAGTGGACCTAGAGTATTAAGCTATAAATACAATAAGATCCAGTCTAACAAATACTGCTCACAACAATATATTTTTTATATAATATTATCTTATTTTATTTTTATATTGTTTTTGTGAATGTTTCATTATGAGATATTTCATTTTAAAATATCCGCTAATGTTTGTGAGCAGTGTAGTAGTATAAAATACAGTATATAAAATAGTGAATACTATAATACACACCTATTATATTACTATTTATACTACATATCCTATGGACTATTGCGAATCCTTTACTATTATTGTTATGTGATATTGTTATGTATTAGACTAGAATCATGCATGTTTTATCCCAGTACAATCTTTGGAGAATTATGAGAAGTTGCCTGGACCAACATGGAGAGGACGTAGACGCATGATCCAGCAGCCAATGCGGCATCTAGGTATATTATGTCTTACGTTTTGCACACCTCAGTGTGTCTAATTTAAGTATTGCCCACCAGCCAGTTCAAAATGTCTTTTTCTTGACCTCATTTAAAGACTGTCATGCGAGTGTGGTGAGAATGCTCCTCCAAGTGGTCAGTGGTGGTCTTGTTGTGGTCCTTTCCATTGCTGGATAGTGTGATAGTACAAAGGACAAGAAACAGGCAATCATGTACCTATCGAGTGCACCTATGTTGTAGATGAAGCATATGAAATGGCAGCTCAGGCTGCTGATTCGCTGAAATTATTGTATGAATACATTTATAATGTACAAGTGATATTACGAATCTCATTCAGGCAATTTGTGTGGTCAATAAATTGATGTAACTAACTGACGAATTAGAAGCTGGTGCTGTAACCAGTCGGCACTTATCCGCATGCTGATGAATAATGAGATACTGATCTTATGCTGAAAGTAAAGAATTTGAGAACTTCTCCAAATCCTGTTGTGTTTGTCATCATTGCTCCATTTACTCAGTGTTATCCAAATGTCTTGCTTTTACTGTTTTTGTTTTCAGGGAACAAATTTAAAACATGATGTACAGGTTGAGTCAAAAGTCACAGGACTTTTCCCAAAGGCTGACAAAACCATTGTTGAGGTTTCTTCGTCAGTAGCGGTCATCGGACCACCATTTCCTGATTCGACGTCCACAGTCTCGGTTGCTCAGAATTGGGCTATGAGGGATGTAATAGTGCTGTGTGTAAATTTGTGATCTTTCTGGGTGTCGGTTGTTGAAATCTGTTGCTATGATACGGTATCGGCGTTCTCCGGACATCAGAATCATCAATTCAGTCTTCGGTTACTTGTGACGAACAAGTCGATTGCAGTGATCAATCGCTCAGACAATTCTGGTATTCTTTGCTATGAACACCTTCTCATTGGAAAAACTTGCCCTTGATCCAATATGGCGCCTTCCAAGTACAGCCTAAAAGATGTGGTGTGCCCCCTCACACTGTCATTTTCCCTTTAGTTTGTGAAATAAAAGGGTAGGGTGCCCTGTGTCTTTTGACTCACCCTGTAAATGTTAAATGCATGCATTTAAAAACATTTTTGTCTTTGGTCCAGAGCGTACTGTGTCAATTTTGTTTACTTCTCTGGGCTCAGAGGCATCTAGAATGAACCATCACACAATGGAAACACGTACTGTGGTCAGATCAATCAGTATTCCAGGACTTTCTTGGACATAAGGAAGCTGTTTCAGCTAAAAATCCAAATACCAAGGTCTTTTATGGTATGGGGCTGAATCAGTGCCCATGGCAAAGGTCATTTTCAGTTCAGTAATGACAGCATTCATGTAGAAAAGTACACAGATTTTAGAGCAACATGTAATCCTTCAAGAATTCATAGATTCCCAGAGATTGTCAACTGGTCAGATCAAATGTGAAAACTCCTCCTAGCCTTTCCTAGGAGCATTTGGTTTTAAACATTTCAATAATTTTAGTGCACGTTTGTTGACCACTTGAGATTTTCTGCCCACCACGGCCTTTTGTGCACACTGCTATATGTATCACACCATGATTTGATATTCTAAACCTAATTACTAGCCATAAATCCAATTTTTTCAGGAATGTTGCGAGCCTGAAATGCAGGATTGGATGTTAATTAACAAATAAAATTCAATTAATCAGACAAAACATGAAACATCCTTGGTTTCTGCAGTGATATAAAAGCCATTGTCGGCTACATGTAAGGATCTTGTAAGGGCTTTTAATTTTTATTTGTCTGTTTTGTTTTGTTTTTCCATACCATTCCAAGTTTTTAAGTTTTTATGACTTGCCATTGTATGCATTTTATTTTATTTTTAATTCTTGGCTGGATTTTTGCAGAAATGTATTGAAATAGACATAGCACAAGAGTTTTGTTTTTCATTTTATGTGTTGTACTTTTTGTCCTAATTTCTCACTTGTAAAACCAGAGATGTATAGTAACAAAGTAGAACTACTTAAGTTACTTAACTCTACTACTTCTACTTTAGTTTAGTATTAGTTTTTTCTCCTATTTCTACTTTTACTTCACTACATATTTTTGATGAATTTAATACTTTGACTCCGATACATTTTTTCATGTGCTGAACCATTTCTCGTTACTATCATACTTACATACCTACTTACAGTTAATGTTTTTGTTTGTCGGAACAAAAATTCATATAGAACAAAGTGCCTACTCTGCCTCCCAAAAGTTTCCCGAAATAATGGCCTTCAAAAATTCACGGTCGAATTTGAAAAAGCATAAAAAATAAATATAGCTAACTTAATAAACTAGCCTAACTGGTATAACTAATGCTAGATTAAGTTAACTGATTGTTCCGAAGTT
>JAUZST010013470.1:0-11008 GCA_034779995.1 Parotocinclus haroldoi
TATATAGCACGTCCCGTCTTGTAACATAGGGCATGTTTGTTTAATCGGACCAGCCGGTTATTAGGACCAAAACGATCGCGATTAACCGGAATCTACTGTGTATATACAGTGGAGACCAAATATCTGATCTCTCTGTTTTCCACAACAATTAGGATGAAACGTTCCATCCTTAGGTGTTTTGGTCAAGTTGATTCGATAATAATCGGCTTTCTGTAATCTTGTTTGCTGTTCAAGTAGTTCTTGCTAAACCTCAAGATGTGTTTTGGGTCATTATATTTGTAATGAAAAACATGAACATTTCTTACAACTTTTGTGGGACTTCCCATTAATGCTGATGGTAAAACTGCCGGCAATGTGAGTATTACACTCACCCTGGATCAGGAAGCAGCTGTGTGTCATTCTCCATATTTTCCTATTGGTCATGCCAGTGTTGCCAGATTCTAGTGGTGAATGGGGTGGATCTTGGAATTCAAGACCAGGATGGCTTTACTGCAGCAGACCTGGCTGAATACAACGGGCATGTGCAGTGTGCCAAGTATCTCCGCACAGTTGAAAACATGGTAAGAAACATTTTGTGCAGTTCAGAGTTACAGCAGTCCAACTTTAAAAAGAGAAAGACAGCACTCATAAATCATATTAGCTGCAGGTACTCCTGCCAGGTGATATAAATGCTGTCCATTTTACTGTTATTGCAGTGTTCTTTGCTAGCATATAATGGCTAAAATAATATGAAATGCATTAAGAATCAGGAATAATATGCTGTTAACGTAGAAGTGTCTGTTATCCTGATTTTCGCCTAGAGCATAGAACATCGTGTTTTGTCCCGGGATCCCTCAGCCGATTTTGAGTATAAGCAACCTGACTCAGGCTTATCATCTCCAAATGCCACACTAAATACAGGAGCCAGTTTTAATGTAGGCTCTGCCTCCAGTTCACTATCCAATTACAACTCCTCCAACTCCAGCCAGTCCAGCACTGGAGAGAAAAAGAGCAGCTCACCGGTACTAGGAGCAGGTGAGAAAGTCCTGAGTGAGTGATCTTGTGAACTTGTATGACTTTGTGGAAGAAAATATGAATCTGCATTGAAGTTGTAAACTGTTTGCTTTTAAAATAAGGTGAAGTAAAAGGCAGTTTTCATGGAAACGAATTAGTGTTTATATGTTTAAATCAAATGAGTATGTTTTGATTTTTACAAACGGCACAGGTAGAACTGTGTTGTGTCCTCACATGCAGTTCAATTTTAGGACCCAGATGCAGAGCAGTACTACTTTTGACCACTAGGAGCACTAGGGCGAAACTGGTGTAATGAGACGGTATTCAAGCTGTCTTGCTATATATACTCACCATATAATCACTTTATTAGGTACACTTTGCTAGTACTTGGTTGGACCCCATTTTGCATTCAGAACTGCATTGATTATTTGTGGCAAAAATTTGATTCCTTGCTGGAAATCTTCTTTGGAAATTGTGGTCCAATTTGACATGATGGCATCGTGCAGTAATCTGTCAGTGGCACATGTATGATGTAAATATCCTTTTCCACCGCATCGCAAAGATGCTCTACGAGATTAAGATCCTGTAACTGTGGAGGCCATTTGAGTACACTTGTACTCATTGTCATGTCCAAAAAAAACTATTTGAGATGGTTTGAGCTTTGTGACATTCCCCTGTTAAGTGGTCATCAGAAGATGGGTAGACTGCAGTCGTAAAAAGATGGGCATGGTCAGAAACTATACTCAGGTAAGCTGTGGTGCCTAAAATGACCAGAGACCAAAGAAAATCTTCCCCGCAGCATTACAGCACCAGCCTGATTTAAGGCAGGATGGATCCATGCAAACGCAGTCTTGAGGCACTTGTTTGAAATATGTTTATCACCTTAATTAATGAAGTAACTTGCAGTGAATTTAGTAAATCCAATCAGTTTTGCCATCCATGTTTGAAGCAGTTTTCCGAAGTCTGGCCCTTGCCAGCTATTCGCCTGTATGCCTTTGTATGCTAAACAAAGACTTGGCATGTCCATTCACCCAAAATCTGCAGACATGACGTTCTTGGCAGCTTAAAGCATCGTGTACGCATTGTTGCGTTAACAGTTGTGGGAACTCTAGTGCTTGCTCAAGTGAAAGAGAATCTGTATGAATGGTCTTGTTCTCATGATGCTACGAAGGCCAGCTACTTGGAGTCAAGCCACTGTCGCCCTCTTGTGGAAAAACATAAAGCTGCACATATTCATTTATCCGTGTAAATCCGCTATTGAAATGACCAATTGACTTAGATTGCAGGGAACTGAAGCGTGTAACATTGTAAACTTGAAACCACAGCAGCTGTATGAATGCACCATGCTAAGGACTAGCACATGCAATTTAGATAATTTTAGATACCTTTTTTTCACTGGGAAAATTAGTCTGTGAAGTAACTTTTACAGGAGTACTTTTTGTTTCCACAATCTGAATTTGTTGTTGTAGCCAAAACTGATGAATTTGCTGCCTTTCTCTCGCTGTGGTCTTTGTAACCATACCGCATGAGGATGTAATGTCAAGTGCTATTCCTGGCAATTCTTTAAGCTTGAATGGAATTACATTTTTGTGGGAAATTGCTTTGATTGTAAGATTGTAGAAGATGTAAGCTGCTCTGGAACAGGGCGTCTGCTAAATCACATGCATGTAAATGATGGCATAAACAGATTGTTCTTCAGACGAATGAATCCTGATCATATGGATTTTATTAAAGGAGGCTCCGAGTCAGCCATCACTGATATGCAAGCCTACATGGACATGTTGAATCCTGACACGACTGATGGTGTCCAGAAGACAGACGTGCCGCTACAACACCCTCCCCCTCCCACTTTTCCACCACCCCCTCCACCACCACCAATGTACCCTGCTCCAAACTTGCCTGAGGAGGAGGAGTCTGCTGAGTTTCTGAAGGTGAAGAGCAACCTTCGTCGTGTGGACACTGATGCGGTGACAAAAGAGGTATGTTATGCATTCTGACAAAGTACATGCAGCTTAAAGTCATAATCGTTTATCACTGCAGAATAACACAAGTCTTAATGACGCTATGGAAATGACCAGTTACAGTGGCATTCTTTCTTTTTTTGCCTAATGTATAAAATGTAAAGCGAGTAGTCTGTCATGCCAGTATTCACACGTGTGAAACCACGTACAACAGGTATACTGATATATCACATACGATCTGCTTCTATCCTTCAGGTACTAGCATTAAAGGAGCCTCCTACCTAAAAATCCTCTTAAGTTGACAAACCAAAAACATTACGTAAATAATTACACCAAATAGCGGTGACTTAACAACAGTGCAAGTCCTGTCAGGTAAAGATTCTGCCCCTCTATCAGTTTAGCCCACTTAATTTCCAGTGTTGTGTCTATTTCAGCATCTTACCTACTGTTCCAAATAATGACACCACTTTTCTATGAGGTTAAGATCTACTGATCAGCTGGCCAGTCAGACCGCTGATCCAATTTATGCTATATGTTGTCCAGGTCTACAACCTGGTGACATAAAAAATGTTGCTAACATACTTTTATGGATTTTAACGCATTTTATCTATGTTAAACAAGTAAATATGCTGTCAGGTATATTCCCTTGAAGTTCAGGGATCTGACTCTCTGCCTTTCTTAGAGATCATGATTAAGTTAGGGTAACATATGCTAACTACAAAGTAAAAAAGCAAAATCGGCGCGTCCTATGACTGGGAATGTGGAGGTGATTTTGGGAGTAATGTCTGAAATTTTGTAAATGGGCATACATGGGGTGTGAACAAAAGTGTTCTCCATAGGCCAGGCCATGTAGTGACCAGTAAATGAGTTGACAGTGTCAGACAAACCCTGAGGCTGTCACATGCGCAAACAGGTCTTATTGAAGTTATTTGCTAAGAAACATTTTGGGAATTTTGGGCAAAACATTTTCAAATGAACCGGTCGATGGCCAATTGGTCAAATTAAGTGTCATTTTCTGAGGTTCCACTGTATAACAAGATCTGCTTCTGTTCTACCTATTTGGTAGTTCCTACAGCCTTAATAACATCACAATGTGCTAAATTGGTCCAGAATCATTAAATTAAGTAATCCAGTAAATTAATCCAGCATTAAGCTTTAAAGTGCTTTAAAAAGTCTTTAAAACAGACCACCATTCATTATTGTAAGACAGCGTAACCTTGAGACCATTGTACTAGTGAAAGAGCACAAAGTATTCAAATATTTTTTTTACGATCAAGTGGCCACTCCTATGCACTGACGTTGCAAAAACATCAAAAAAATTGGTATAAACTTTAATTAAGCCATCAGAGACTGGTAATCTCAAGGGGTTGACTGTTTTGTTCCCATACCCATGTCAAGCTTAGCTCATTGTTGTTTGATACTGAAACCTTGCTGAATGTATAGCATCTTAGTCAATTAGACCAACAGAGCCAGCACGCTACCAAAAGGACAGCATTGCATTCAGAAGCAAATGTGAGTGTGAATCAGTTTATATATGAGAATATAAAATAGTGGGGGATAGTAAATGAGTACTACTTATAATACACTCCTCACTAAAGTTAGGGAATATTTTTAAATTATTTGATTTTTTTTTAATCAAACAAGAACATCAGAAAGCCAATCAACAAGTCAAAAGTTGTTCTATAATGCAAATGAGATGCAAAAACAACTTGTATATAATTGGTGAAAATGTACTATATAAAAGGCTGAAAGTGCTGGAGTATCTGAAAGTGCACATCCTGTAATTTCCCAGCTCTTGCAATGCCTTTGCAACATGATTTGCCTGAATACGAAGCTTGTAGAGCCATAGGATAACTTGAAGCTGTTCAAACACAGACCACAGTGGCAACAGCACTTCCTAAAGCATGATTAGCACATGAGAATTGCTTTCAAGAGACTGGAACAGTATGAAGAAGACCAGGGAAGGATCGCCCATCTGCCACAACAGCAAGAAATGACCTTATTGGCAAGAAGGAGCAGGCACAGCAATGCAACGGAGTTCGGGGGACAGTTTCTAGCTGCCACTGAATGACAGATATGCACCCAGACCTTACAAAATCGACAACTTTCTTTGACTTTTCATTTGCTTGTCGATTATCTTGTTTAACGAAATTGCTTCATATTCATTTTAAAATATCCTCCAATTTTTTGTGAGCTGCGTAGTATTTCTAAGTTAATTCAGAGTTAAGACAGATTTTGATCACCTGTTGTGATTAATTATAATTTTTAACAGTTGAGTTGTTTATATGTATTATATGTGTACTTTATTATTAACCTTAAATAATTTTCCTGTTTAGAATTTACCTTATGCTGGAAAAGGTTAGTAATCTTTCGTAAGAACTCTGACAGGTACATTCAGTTAACGTGTACCAAACTAAAGATCTGGCTCAGTAAATAATTTTGAATACAAATGCAGGATAATGGACAATTGTGAAGTGTAGGTCTTTGGCATACATAGAAGTGAGCTAAGAGCAACCTGTTACACAAAATTCAAATAGTTCAGTAATGTATGTACAGGCTGATTCACCTTGGAAATCTGGTATACCTTGGAGACCATAACTTCTGGGCAGTCAGCGAAGCGAAGTTTTATCTGTCCCAGGAGCAAATTGTGGTCATTCAAAACTCAAGCGCAACCATCTCATTTGTTAACTAATCAGCTAAGAGAGGCACAAACGGAGATGAACACAGTGCAGCTTTTGTGTTTCTGTTCTAATGAGGGCCACCATTAGCAGAGTCACACTTCTACTCCCACTGGTTTTAACGATGTGCGGAACAGTAGACCTGAAATTAAGTAATTAACTGTGCATCCAGTGTGTAATATAACTAACTCTCCAAATGAACTGTTGATACGTCAGAAGGCAATAAAATAAAACATGCATGTAACTGTAAACTAACAATATACATGTAAACAAATTTCTGTAGCTCCATATGATGGTCATATTTTTACCTGAATGTTGTTTGTGTTCACACAGCTTAACTTTGGTTAAACCAGTAACCTCTCTAACTTTCAATAGGTTGTAGTCCTGGACTAATTTACTGTAGCTTAAAAACAAATGGCCAGCTGTTGGCTGAGCAGATTAGTTTAAATCTGATTTGATAATTTGATGATTTGATCTGAGATAAAGCAAAGTCACAGTCCCATTAGCATCCTTAAACTAGCTGATATGTACACCCAGTTTGGTGTTTATTACAGTGATGGAAGTGTCACCAAGCAATAGAGAAGAAATTAATTAAAACTAATTCCTGATTTAGACCATTAAAATAATATGTCTGGTTCCACAATAACACTACACCAGTGGTTCCCAGTCTTTTTTCCTGGAGCCCTCCTAAGTGTATGTAAAGAAAAAAAATTTTTTATCCCAGCTTACACACACAAATCGGCCAACAAAAGTGATTCATTGTAAATCCATATTTGAATATGGAATACAATAACATAGATGTATTTTTTTCCTTTTTACTTTGGTTCCTTTTATAGCCAACAACTTCATATTTCATTTTGAAATATCCCCTAATTTATGTGAGCCGTATATTCTGACAAACTCCCCAGAGCAGATAAAACCTCACTCACTGCGAACCTCATTTCACTGCGAAATTAAAATAATCTGTTACCTGTGAATGCCTTGTCTACAGTATATCATAATGAATGTCCACATATGACTGTGTGTCCAAACACTGATTAATTATGTTTTTTCATTCCTGCACAAGTTAATAATTCACTAAGAACTTCAGCCTTGTGCATGTGTTTGTACTGCATGCAACCACATTGCAGTGAATTAAGGTGTGGTTAAAAGGCTTTCAATGAGACCAGATCACTCGAAATCCATTTCACCTAACTCACAAATAATGCCCTAAATTAGCACATTTCTTACATTTGGAAAGATAAGTATTGGAAGATATATTATTGATCATTTTGTGCTGCTGAATATTATTGGTGGAAATGCCATAACAATGGATCCTGATAGTTGTTTTCCAAGTGAAATGCAATATAAAAAAAAGCAAATAAGGATATTTGACGTCTTTCATAATGGTAAACAATTTAGGTTGAATTTACCGACATGGTTGTCACAGTACTTCGTTCCATGAACGCTGATCTCTCTCTCTCTCTCTCTCTCTCTCTCTCTCACACACACTCACACACACTCACACACACACACTCACACACACACACACACACACACACTCACACTCACCTGCCCCCAGGTCGTCCCAGGTGGCCCTTTGTCACCCTCATGAAGTATTAATTACTGTTTTGTCCTTAGGGGGCATGTACAGAATCTCACGCCCATACACACAAGTACACCTTCTTGTTCCTAATAAACGTCTTATCCCACATGCCATAAAGTTATGTTGTTTCTCACTCACTTATCAACACTTGTTCTCTTAAACACACACACACACACACACACACACACACACAAAGCACACAGAGAAACTCGTCGATGTGTTTGCAGTGGCAGTAAAGAGGACGATAACAACAACAAGCATTGAAAAAAGATTGTCTGTCCTGGCTACCACAGCAACCCAGGTGCTTATGGCAACCACTTCCTGAGATACATACAGCTGTTTAACCTAATGGAATGAACCGAACATAATCTCAGTCATTTGTATGTGACGTCACAGATTTGAACCATTCCAACACTAGACATTTTAACCATAAATAAATTCATTTATTAAGTAAGATATTAATTAACCTAGCTATGTATTGCTTGTCTATTTGATCAGCACTGTTGCACCCACAATGGTGCACTCCCACAGTTATTCAGTATCACCCTTTGAAATATTATGGAGCAGCTCAGGTAATCAGACACCCATTCACTGGAACATTATAGAACACGACTGCAGCTAGAGTCAGATAGAGATTTGATACCAGGTAACCATGCCCTGCTGGTATGTCACCATACTTTGCATAAAAGTCCTGTCCTTTCTAAGCAATGATTGGTCAGCTGGGCACTTACATCACTGTGTTCTGCTAGGATTGGTTTATGCATACCTGGGGGTGGGGTAAGGAAGTAACCAGAAGGTAGAGTGTCAGTGTTGCAGTGTAATGGGGATGCTGGGACACCTGTTCATCTACCAACTCTGGACTTCTAGGCTATTCTGGAACTAACTGAACAAATCGGTTAAAAAGACGGGGTAAGGACCACAAACAGAGTTTTTTTTATTTTTTTTTATTTTCTTCAGTGGTTTTCAACATTATGCATTATTGCATTATAACATTATTGTGTTTTTTTTTCCTTGTTACCTTCACAGTACATACAATATCATAGTTGTATTAATAGTTTATATGGACTAGTGAGTTGTATGTGTGGGGAAAAAATGAGCCTTTGATTTGGCCTGGGGAACATTTTTTTTCAACCAATGAGAATATTTATTGTATATATGGTGATCTGTATATGCTTATTGGCGTTTGGATTCTGGAAGACACTCAAATGTAGTCAAAACCGAGTCATAGTAGCACAGGGGTAAAGCGCATAATAAGCTTAAATGATGAGTAATGACAATTGTAAGCAGTTTGAATGGAATGGGTATAATGAAGGAACAGCTGTGTGACATGGAGGTCAGCACATAATTTCCTAAAGGTCTGACAATCACACCATCTGCACTGGACTGGCTCATGTTACATAAGCAACTAGTCTACAGGGAGGAAGGGACTGCAAGAATGCAAATTTGTTCGCTGAAGGAACAGGACACAAAATACAGTAGATGGCTAATTTCTCACTTGGAGTGAGCATTTCCTAAAGGGGAATACATATAAAAATGTACAAAGACTTCTTTGGTGTATATAGAATTACAGATACACATTACTGATGAACAGTTTTTCATACTAGTATTCTTTACTGCTGCTTTGTTTTAATTGTGCTTTTTGACGATTTAGAATGTGTTGTGGCAGCAAATGTGTTTACTGTGTCATAACCTTTGTGTGGTGTACTTGTTAATTATTTAGGCATTCATATGAGTCAGTCCATCTGTCACCTGTTTCACCTAATTATGCTGTTACATTTTTTATTATGCATAGTAATGAATGCTTCACCATATATGTCCAACACTTGAGGTGATGTTTAAAGCATTTCATGGGAATGAAGGTTTGCCTTTTGTGTAAAGTGACTTTAAGTATGCAAATCTTGGGTTTTTGCATTGTCCTTGCAAATGTTCAGAGATCAGGAAAAGCCTTGCTGCATTTTTGTGGAGAACATGAAAATGTCTGTCAGTAAGGATGTCACTGCACACTTACTCTTTTAACCTGTTTAGCTTGACATTTTTAAACTATTTCACAATGTATGCCAAGCCCAATGCACAAACCCCAAACATGCCCTCAATATATGGATGAAAAATAGGATTTTTTGGTAAATGACATAGGACAGGACAAATTGTCATGCATATTAATGTAATTTGTAATGTTATACTATTTATTTATATACAGTAGTACTGTACAGTAGTACAAAATGATCATATATAATTATTTTACAGTCAGTTCTAACCTGAAAAATACAGAATGTGTATGCGGCATTAAAAACTGAAAACAAAAAAAAACCAAAACACTTTATGGCTTACAGTGAAAAGTATTTAGTTTGGCTTCCCCATACACTTGAACAAAAGCAGCATCTGGCAGCCTAATCGTCTGAAGAAGCTTGAAATAGTCTTATTTGGAAGGGAAGCAGCGAAGAAGTCACTTTTTCAAAAGAGAACAGGGCGAAAAGCCTAAGATGCAAAGACTGAAATTAAGATGAATGAAAAAACATTATTTGGTGACTAATCCCAATCTGAAAATTTGGAGTCTATAATATATGGTAGTTATATCATTACTAAAACAAAAAAAATATTCTGGCTTCCAGGTTTCATTGGTCAACAAATGGTCCAAAATTGAGAACACATATGTGACGCCTGTGAACATTGATATGCGCCTGAAAAATAAAGTTTAAAGAAGATGAGCTATAATGAACCTGCTAAGCTATGTTAAAGAAATCTACAGTTAGATGCAAGCTCCGTAACAGTATGCAGTTAAGAAGGAATGGGAAGGAAAGCATTTACTTTCAGCTAATCACAAGATACTAAATGCCACTGAAACTCTGACACTTGGTATATTGAGATGAAAAAAAGTCTTTTGGTAACAAAGTGGGTTTGGTTTGGAAAGAGATTGTTATACAGTATATACCTTAATCCTCACTGTTAAGTATGGTGGAGGATGCAACGATTAGTGGTTGGATACCAATGAGCACAAAATGTTTTGACACCAAATTAAGCTTTTCATTTGGTCATTAAGGTTATCTGACCTAAAGAGCTGTTTTTATTCTGTGGGTAGAGCTAAATAAAAGAATATACATGAAAGCACCTTAAATGATTCTGTATTGGGGAATAGTTTTTATTATTTTATTTAGTATATTATTTTTATTTACCTTGTTAAAATGATTGCTATATTTTTTTAGCAACTCTGGAGCTGACTATGTATACTATTTTATATAAAGTGCAGTGTTTATACTTGTTATAGTTTAAATAAATAATAGTTATTATATATAGTTAGTATATAATTGTATATGAATGTATCTATAAGATTGCCCATATACTTTCATGAAATTTACATTTTAAACAATTACCTTTATTTATGATAATAGAAGTTTCTCATATGATATTAGACTAAATATGTGAATTAAAATATTTCACAGTGAAGTACGACTGTAGTTGGCAGCAGTATTTAGAGTAAACTTGAACAGGAACAGCAGCTGCTACAAGTTGTTACACAGTGTGCATCAACAAAAGTACCAGTAGATTTAGCGCGTATATAACATGTGGCTTGGGTCCTTTCTGTGTGGAGTCTGCATGTTCTCCCCGTGTGTGCGTGGGTTTCCTCCGGGTACTCGGGTTTCCTCTCTCAGTCCAAAGACCTGTTAGGTTAACTGGTGTCTCTAAATTGTCATTGACTTGTGTATGCAAACACCTGGAGAAAGCAATGGCAAACTACTCCACTATACTGCCGAAATACTTCATGGATCACATCGATGAAAGACAGAAATGTGTGG
>JAUZST010013471.1:0-11006 GCA_034779995.1 Parotocinclus haroldoi
TGTGTGTGTGTGTGTGTGTGTGTGTGTGTGTGTGTGTGTGTGTGTGTGTGTGTGTGTGTGTGTGTGTTTGTGCATGTTTAACAGGGGCATCCCTGGTCTGCCTCACTTGTCACAGAACATACTACTGACCACGACACCTGGGCTTAAGGCGCCAGTAAGCCCTGATGGTCAAAATTAGCACCTGAGCCATACTGGACACAAACAGAATAACATTCCCATGAGATTAAAATCCATAATAATAATATTAAGTTATATTTATGTAGCACAATCACATGGTTGATTTTAAAAGCAATATGGTGATCGAAACAAACATGAATTGTGTCAGTTGTGTATGTGTATGAGTCACTTTTACTGTGGGTCTCTCCTGTATCCTGTAGGGTGTACTACCAGTCTATGCTGAATTATGACTTCCTAAACTTACTCTTTCAGCAGACAAACGTTAAACACTCTTTAGCTCTAAAGCTCTGACACTTCAGATTTGTAATGGAATCTTGTTTTGTAATGTGCTAGTATTTATATAACTGCTAATTATTGCACACAGGCCATTTCTTCCCAGATCGTTGTGCAGTTCATCCGTGCATGTTGCTTCATGGCTCATGTTAACTGTTTGGTCAGTTCATTTCTTGATGTGGCTGTGATGACTACTGATAGATTTTGGGCACATGAAAATACCGCTGTGAAGGCTCTGATAATCTCTGCAGCAGCGAGTGATGTGGATCTCCATATGGTTTCACTGTTCCAGCTTGGAACAGATAATGATGTATGTTACTAGCATCCCCAGAGGGTCTTTTGGATTATTGTTAGAGGGCTGATGCTTATTCGAAATGAAAGTGTCCCTGGCAAGCAGTTTAAGGCAAAAAGGAGTGATGTTGTTGCGTGGCCTTGGCTATTATGGGCCAATAGTCAATTGTGCCAACTGCAGCTCTAGAATTACTTGCACCCTTGATAAAAATGGGTAAAAGGGTTATTTGTGGTTCATTATTTTAACCTTGCACAAAAGAAAGCTAACCTCTAACTGAAGTACAATTTATTTAAGAAAAGAAATATGTAATAAATGTTACAGTTATTTGGCACCCCTTACTTTCTGCAACCTCCCTTTTACCATAGTCACAGTACAGAGTCTTTAAGCACATTGCTATATGAGATTGAAGAATACAGTGCAAGACTTGCCTGTTGCTGACACCCTGTTTAGTTCATACAACTGATTTTCTGTGTGGATTATTAAAGATGAATATTATATTAAAGGTGGTTATTCAGTGGCCTAAGAACCTAGACCACCACTATGCTGACCTAGGTTTAAGTTCCATTGATTCCTTACAGCAGGGTTGGGTGTCACACAGGCACATTGACTGTGAGACTATCTAAACTCGATGGTCAGATTATAGACAATTTCAAATTTTCTATAGTTATCGGATTATTAAGTCTGTAAATGCATTGGTGATCCGTATCCAGCCTTGTAATGCACTGGCACCTATTCAGTTTGCATGATCACCTCCACCCTGACTAGGATTAAAACATTTAAAAAAAATGGGTAAATGTTGTTGTCCTGAAAATCCAAAAATGACCGAGTTTAGCTTATTAGCAGATGCAGACTTTTTTATCCCTTGATTTGATGGATAGTATCCATAGTGATTCCAAAGGTCTTTCAAGGCCTCACATCATCACGCCCATCATCACATTCACACCTTTTACCATACTTAACAGTGATGATTTTTCTTCTCTTTGTTTGTTGCCAGAAAGTTGTTTTTTTATGTTTTGGCAGCCACTGTCTTCTCAATACTTTGTTAGCCATTAAGTGTGAGTAGTTCAGTGTGTTGTCTATTTAAAGTGAAAGACGTTTTCATCCATTTTGACCAGTATTGCCAAGAATTCTGGAGCTGAATGCCGCTGTGTCTAATCCCCTTTTCTTTTGATGCACAAAAGTATTTTTCTGTCTGCTGCTATAATAAGTAGCTTATAATAACATTCTACTGTTTCACCTCTCTCCCTCCTGTTATTTGTTATCTTGTTTTATTTCCTGTGTGGCTGCACTGGTTTTACCAGGAGCAGCAGTGTAATACTCTGCATCCCACATTTCCATCGAGAAATCAGTAAAATTTAGCGTGTGAGAACAGTTTTATAATGCGCCTAATTTTAAAAGTACACCATAAACCACACCAGATACAACAACAGTGGCCTTCCCATTACCCACCACACACACACTTTCTCCAGTCTCGGGGAGATGTCGAGGCACAGCCCTCTGGCAGCAACACATAAACAAAAACAGACAGACACATGCACACACTGAAGTAATTTCCTCTCATTATCTCTCATGGAGGTTAAACATATAGCTGCAGTATACGTAACATAATTTATGTTCGTTTTTGCTTTTCACATTTGAAAATAGTAAAGTGGGCTTGCGTTTTCCACATTTATAACAGTGATTCCTTAATAAGAAGTCTTTTAATTTAACCATTTCAGGACTAACGTATCAGCAACAACTTGATCCTTATAGCTATGGTGAACCAAATGGATAAATGTGAATTCAAACTTTAATCAGTTTTTAAATTTCTCTAACATCTGATTTTTCAATAAAGAAATAATTATTATATGACCAAATACAATTTCTTTATTATTAATATTACCTATAATTGAGACTGAAATTAAAATTGCATAATGTTTTAGGTTGAGTAGATGAGTGAGTTTTGATAGAAAACCTTCAGCAACTACAAACAAAGTGTTGGTGCATGCCAAGCATGTTCTGCACTGAAATTTACGAGACAGTTTAGTGTTCAGGAATTTACATACATGTAAATGGATGTTGTTAGTACTCAATTAGCACATTAAAAACACACTCCTTCTAATACTTGGAGTAACTGTGTTAGCAAACAAAAGTATGGACTGCTCTTAATGAGATGTTAATTCTCATAGTTACGCTACGTCATTTTGTATTTTACATTTAAGATACACCATTTATTTATTTATTTTCATTGTATATGTATGAACCTAAACCACTAAAAATCAGTGCAAAAAAGCAGGCACATTGCAAGTATTTACAAATTGAGCTATGGGGAAAATATATTGCCAAGAAGTTAGTGCAACTTTGCCCCACTTATTGAAAATTCATTATTTAAGTTGTCATAACTTTATTAGTGTCAGTATGAGCGAAGGATCAGTAACAGCTACTTGGAGACAGAATAAACAACCATATCATGTAATCATTATGAAAGGAGCTGCTAGCTAAAAGCAGGATTTGTACCATGAATGCATGCTACGTTATTTGACTCTGGAGGTGTGTTTCATAACTTATCAGTACATAAACCATACTAGGTATAATTCCTAATAAATACAAATTGTATGTTTCGGTGCTCTCGTCTGGATTGTAGGTTAAAGGATTTAGTTTGATTCAGTTTCTCTGTTCAGGTGTATATGTATTCACTATATTCATAGTGATCTTCGTGGATCAACATTTCTTGAATTTGGGAATAATTGCTACAAATGTATTCTAATAGCAGCAAAGGAAAGGTATGCCACCAGTTTTAACATGTATGTATGAGTTATGAAAACAGTTCATGAATTCAGCTGTCAATTTTGCCCAGAGCTCCAAGCCCACAGGAGTGTGGGAACTGACACAGTATGATGTGTGGTGACTTTTGTGGAGCTGTAAGAGAATAAGCACTACACTTGATGTCCAATCATACCGTTTTAATTAATAGCTATGTTTAAATTTATGCCAGGTCCAACACATTGCCCTGTATATATCTTAGGCACAGCACCTACCAGAGGTTTTGGTAACTAGAAACTTTAACATGGTGCTGCGAGTTCTATTCAGAGGAAAGTAGTTAAAGCATACTCAGAAAATCACTAGATGTCACCAAATGACATCAGAATCATATGCATATATTTATCATTATCATATCTTTTGTGTATCAAAACATGTTATTAAGTCACATTTCACAACAAAAACTAGTATAATATAGGGAAGTACAGACAAGAGAGTTTCCCATCATAAAGTGATTGTATTCCAAATCAAGGAGTTTTGTATGTACTATACATATAGCCTAGACTAACCTTAACATCCTTAAAATACTTTAATTAAAATAACTCAAAGTGTGTTGAATATACAATAGATTTGATTGAATAATGTATTGAAAAAAAAAAAAAAAAAAAACATTGACGATGCTGCTCAGCTCAGTCAACAGTTTGCTGCCCAGATACCCAGCATTTAAGAGCATCATACAATGGGAAATTGAATTTCAAAATTCAGAATATATGCTTTGCTCAATGTGTATTTTTGCGTATTACTGGATTCCCATCAAAAAGTCGAAATATCGTAAACTGAACTATTGTAATCTGAGGAGAATCTATATTTACAAAGCAGGCCATACCAGATATTAAGCAGACACTAGAATTTCTATCAAGAACGAAGAAAGCCAAAAAGCACTGGTAGTAAGTAGTTGAGAAACAGACATTAAAAAACACTCACAAAAGAATATCTCACTGTTATTACTTCTAAATAGTTCTGAGATATTTAACATGAAAAGCAAACAAGTGTGCATGTGTGAGAAACTATGGCAATCAGTGATTGGTTCTTAGGAACACTAGCTAATATACAGCCGGAGCGGGAGAGCTGTATCAAGTCCCTAATGTCCAAACATCAATTATTTTTTAACAATCATGTAAATAAAATGGTCTAAAAATTCACCAATGGTAGTGACAATGCCACTGTTATGTTTTTTAATAGTTTGTCATTGATCCAGATAAAGGAACTGAATTATACTGAGCTTTGCTCATATGCATTTAGCAGTCATTTCTTTGCACACTTTAATGAAGATGTTGTTGGCCTTAGTGTTGCTACTGTGACTACTCCAGTTGTGACTCAAGTTGGTGGAAAATAAACTATAATAAAAGTTATGTTAGTTGCTGGATTGGCCAGTTCTTGTCTATTTTTATAGTGCAGTGGAATAACATTGTAAGAGGTTAACTCCAGTACAACACCATTTAAACAGTTAGCCATCTTGATTCTCTATTTTCATCCGGTACTTCTAGATATGTCAACTGGAGGTCTCTAGCAAATATGAATTTTTAGCCATAGCAAAGACTGAAAGCTGCTGAAATCATTTATTGTTGTCCTTGTTTATAACAGCAGCAGGTCCAAATGTAATTCACCCACAGTGAAGTGTGATTGTTGTCAAACACTCAAATTGGAAGACACATATAGTCTGCCAGATTTGTGTGTGGGTATGTGGCTTTTGCTTCTGAAAAACTGTGTGGCTGGTGGAGCCAGGGTTGAGTTGATTGATGACTTGTGTATGGCAATAAAAGCCTTTTAGAGGGGAAAATCAGGGCCTGGGGTTGGAGGCTTGAACGTCTATGACTTCATCAACATTGCTCAATTCCATATGAGGTTAATCAAATGTGGCAAACCCCTCTTTTGCACTGGAATCCATGCATTTAATATTGTTCTTTTCATTGCCATGATGCCTCACTATGAACTCATTTTGAGGAAGTCAGTGGCAATACCAAATTTCAGGAAAAGCTGTAGACATGCAGTCCTTAGTATACAGTGTTACCTTTGCTTGAATTCACTCAGGTCTGTCTCTCACATGCACTCAGAACCTAACATGTTTTCTTTTTCTGCATTACATCTTGTGGCATGTGTGCTTATAGGACATTCTGAGTTATGCATATGCTGCTTTCTTGTAAGGGATGGAAGTGTTTGAAATATGGCTTTCCACAGAAACTTGAATGATTTATCCAAGTCCAAGAAATTGTCATATGGTTTCTCATTAATAAACATTTCAAGTCACTTTTCATATGATGCAAAGCTGCAAATGTCAGTATGAGTGGAAAAGAGGAAAACTGAAACGAAGACTTTTTCCAGCTTTGAAGAAAATAAACACAGAATTTGGATCAGGGAATTGGCAAGTGGGAAGCTGGGATGCCTCTTACTGCCTGACCTGGTTTTATTAAGCTTATACAAATAGATTAATAAAAACATACCTATGTCATGTCTCTATATTTCTATTCCATTTCAATCCCAGAGCTGTCAAGCTGCTGGTTCTCGTTCATGTACAGATCATTAACTACAGAGTGATGCAAAATTGTTATTCATGCAAAATGTGTTTTTGAAAAAAAAAACATGGCATATTGTAACTACTATGCTATTACAAGTAGCGCTCTGAGCTGCGTCTGGTAACCTCTTAATGTTATGTTTGCTGCCCAACAGGTTTCTTGTAGTCCAAAACAATACTTTTATAAATGTATAAATGATCAACTAGGGTTGGAAAGTTTTGGCATTTTTAAGTACACATATTTCTGATACTATATATTGATATCTGACAAAAATAGATACGGAAAGGATTAAGATAAATTGCACTGTGATATTTTATACAATGAATGCATCCAACATTGTGTGTATTAACATAGCAAGCCAAAGATTGGTTGAGTCGAATGGCAGAGTCAAAATTCTGAATAGCAGATACTGAAGCAAAGATTCACAGTTTTGCATGCACACATATATGTAATATTGGATAATTTCTCTCGGTAAATAAATGTTTTATGTATTAAAGAGTTCACAGATTTTCATGCAAATTTAAAACACTTCAGATTGCTGCACTCTGAAACAGAGAGTGGCAAATCGTTCTTAGATACTCATTATCATTTGTAGTGCTTCTTGCGAGGAAACTTAGGAAGCCCACCCCAGTGGTACATACTTACATACTGGATTGAGCTTGTAGCATATTAGTACTCTTTCATTAAAGGGGACTGGAATACAGGCAGTGGTACTCTAGAGACCTGGACTTGCTGTTGCCTGTGTCCAGATGTATAGTATATTAGACATAAACAAAAATTACTACATGGTCATGGGAATAGTGAGTTCTATCAGCCAAGCTCAGTTTCTGACATAAGCAATAGAACATACTGTACATGTTCAAATCTGTCATTATTATTGTGTCCTTCTTACAAGTAACAATTTATCAGTGCTACATAAGACATCAAATTACGAAAAACATGAAAAAAAATAATTATTGTCATTTCTTTTAGTTTGATCATGTAATTCAAGGAAGTCCATCCTAGTGGTTGATCATCTAAGGATAAACTTTTCCCTGTCTAAATAAAACGTCAGCTAGAGATAAACCCCCTTTGTAGGTATCGGTATAATGTGTGCTGGAATGCCACATCATCCTATATGGCTCTCCTCTGGCACTTTTCAGCCTAGCTCATTAACGTGCACTTAGTTTTCATAATGTGTTTAAAGAATGTGCACTTGCACCTAAATCTGTCTACATGCCCCTGCTGTATTTCGACAACGTCCTTTAGGAATAAATCTTTTTTCTGTTTGCATCAGAAAAATTCTGATTCAGTTTTTACAGATATAAAACAGTGAAAAATAGATCAAGTAAAAATGTGAAAGAATAAATAAAAAGTGAAATGCCTGTTAATGCAAAGAGACACTAAGCAGTGCTAGAAATGCTGATTTGATGTTTTAATTATTTTTGAAAGTTCATGCGCAGTGTCTGTCAGCTATTTGGAGTGAACATTCCAGAGTTTTGTGGGCTAAATGCAGATTCCTCACCATTCAGCAGCATTCTGAACTTGTTGCATGTATGTAATAGAGCTTTATGGTAGAGTGGATGAAAGAGTATTAGAGTAGTCGTCTAGATGCGATGAAGGCATGGACAATTTTCTGAATGTCAGCAGGGATTGTCCTGAACTATTGAGATATTTGAAAATACACAGTTGTGCAGGTGATATTTTGTAAATCTGAGCTCATTATCAGTAATCACTCCTAGATTCAGGACACATTGTTTGGCCTCCCAGGGATCTAGATAAGCTTATGTTTGTGTGTGTGTGTGTGCGTGTGTGTGTGTGTGTTTAATATCAGTGCTTGGGGCAGTGCATTGCTTTTTATTGGATCTGTATGGTGATTATATTAGGAAAAGGGAGCCTGAAGGTTGGGCATATGGAATTAATGCATGATTTTCATGCACATTCCCAACTCAGTACAAGAGTTCCAGCAAGAGATGTACTTTATCCAGACAGAAGCAACTTAAATATATGACAAGTTGCATTAACTAATCTATATTTATGTATATAAGTAAATCCAACTTGACTTGCACAACAAATGTGTGTAACCTGCACAATTATAGAACAATGTAACATCATAAAAAATATAGCCTCTAAAAAGTGAAATTGACGTGAATGTCAGACCTACAATGCATGTTGGGGGCCACCAAGAATGCCATGTCCATCTAGCTGCTGAATGGGGAGGCTGTCATCACCACACTCATACTGTGTTGCACATGTCATGTGGAGATTTAACTTAAACTTCCACAAACCTCCCATAGTGATTACCCTAGTGGTATGAATTAAGAGGAAAGTCTGTTGCTGGAATTTGTTGTTGGATTTTAAAATTATCTAGAAAGATGAATACAGCCATCATGTACAGTCAAGTCTGCCTGGGTTAAATTTTGACCAACCATTATCAATACATGTATGCAAAATTGTCAGTAAATTGTCCATATCGATAATCCTGGAGCCTTTTAGCCACATATGTTTTGATCTTAACCCTTGATGAAGAAAGTTTAGTTCAGTTTATATTAGTGAAGCAATATAATTGATCTAGTGTAGGCTTATCATAAGATGAACATTGCACCATTAAAGTTTCTATATTTTGTAGTTTATAGTATAAGGATTATGATGGATTTGCTTATCACATTTAGACTTTACGATGGAAATCCGATGACCCACATCAATCCATATACAGCAGAAGCTTTATTCGGAAGTTTGACTTTCCCCCAGCAAGCAATAGACAGTAAGGATACTCTTCCATAGATTCTGGGTATCCGGGCAGCAGCCAGCTGACTGGGCTGAGCAGCAGCACCCTCAATAAGTCAATGGATTAACCATTTTTGTTTTTGTTTTTGACTTTCAATACATTATTCAATGTAATTCAGTATTAATTCAGTATTTTCTAGTCAATGATTCTTTTCACTTTTGGCCGATACACTAGCTTTTATATTCTTTATTTTATTAATTATTTACTACTCTTCATAATATTTCATTTTGTAGTTATACCTGTTATTATTATTATTATTATTATTATTATTATTATTGGTACTATTATTATATTTTAAATATAATATGTTTTATCTTTGTTTGAATTCATATTTTTTATTTAAACTATTAATATGAACTTAATATTTAGATTATGTATTACTATTAATTCTCACATATTTAGGTTAATGTAAGTGTAAAATAAAGTTACGCCAGTCCTCTGCAGTACAATCTCTATACTTCCTGCAGAATGTCAGTCTGTCCTTGACATTTTTTCTGTCCATTCTCTCCACGTCTTCAACTGTCCAGTTTTTGTGGTTCACTAACAATTATCCAATAGTCAGAATCACTGAGATAACGTTTTTTATTAATCTGATGGACGATGTGAACAGTATCTTAAGGTGCTGGCATGTATCATGTTTATCATATTTCAAACCTGCTATGTCTTTACTCAGTGCCTATTCCAGGCAACTTCAGTGTCAAGGCCATGGTCCCTCAAGTGGTCTCCATTCCCTGAAACAACCCCACCTGTACAATGAAAGGAACTGCCAAAGTCATCACAGTGGTGTGTTAGTGAATTGCTGCTGCACCACCCAAGCACTTTCTGCCAGTTATAAACATAAAATAATGAAATACCAAATTATTTAAAGAGTTTGCCAATATATAACATGAATGCCTGTGTTCACTCCAAGTAGACTAGTACTGTACCTAGCCAATTTGGCATCCAACCCCAACTTCATTTAATATAAGTTTAGTCATCTTGAAACAGTCCCCTTGCTCACTCTTGCTTCAATGATTGTACTTCCGTTATGCTCTTTTCAGCTTGTTTTGTTTTTTTCTCATTGCAATGTTAGGTGGAAAAACATGCTGTTTAGCCTGGCATCCACAATTGTTGTGCTTGTAGGCAGTAAGGATGAGAGTGAGATAAGAACTTAAAATAGTGACAGCATGTACTGTACAGTATAGTAATATGCAGTCAAACTTCGATAATTAACCACCTGAGAACCCTGATATTTGTCTCAACACTCGTTAGTTTGGCATTCACTCTTGCTTAAATGTATATGAGTTGAGACTTACAACCCATTCCAGCTGAAACATACGATCACCTGCCAGTTTCACAACAGCTCTGCTTTTTTATTTTTACATCTACAGTACAGCAGTACTTAGTGCAAATAAGTCACAATGGGTCCTAAGAAGTTAAACAGCCAACCAAACAGAAAACAGTTAGAACCACTGTATGATATTTTCCTGCAAATCCTATATAAATGTAACAAAATTGAAGACTGCTATGTTAACACACTCTCTATATATATACTGCTTAAAAAATAAAGGGAACACTTAAATGACACAATATAACTTCAAGTAAATCAAGCTTCTGTGAAATCAAACTGTCCACTTAGGAAGCAACACTGATTGACAATCAATTTCACCTACTGTTGTACAAATGGAACAGACAACAGGTGGAAATTATTAGCAATTAGCAAGACACTCAATAAAGGAGTGGTTCTGCATTTTGGGACCACAGACCACTTCTCAGTACCTATGCTTTCTGGCTGATGTTTTGGTCACTTTTGAATGTTGGAGGTGCTTTCACACTCGTGCTACCATGAGACGGACTCTACAACCCACACAAGTGGAGACAGGCCAGTACACCAGGAGATGTGGAGGAGGTCATAGGAGGGCAACAACCCAGCAGCAGGACCTCTACCTCCACCTTTGTGCAAGGAGGAACAGGAGGAGTACGGTAAGAGCCCTGCACAATGACCTCCAGCAGGCCACAAATGTGCATGTGTATGCACAAACGATTAGAAACCGACTCCATGAGGATGGTACATCCACAGATGGGGGTTGTGCTCCCAGCCCAACACCTATCAGGACGCTTGGCATTTACCAGAGAACATCAGGATTGGCAGATTCGGCACTGGCGCCCTGTCCTCTTCACAGATGAAAGCAGGTTCACACAGCAC
>JAUZST010013472.1:0-11006 GCA_034779995.1 Parotocinclus haroldoi
TGTATATGTATATATATATATATATGTATATATATATATGTGTGTGTACATGTATATGGCTGTTTTTTATATTTTTATGTTTTTTTTGCATATATATATAATTCATCAATTTGATGCATGCCTTTGAACTGTGCCTATAGTGGTTTCCATTTAGAGTAAACCCATATAAACACGGACGGACATGCAAACCTGAAACCCTGGAGCTGGGAGGCAACCAAGCTGATCGCTATGCTACAGTGACACCCCCTGTTGCAAACAAAATAAAAGATTCTATAGGTTAAACATAATGCAAGCTAGAAACAGAACACAATTCAGATTTACAGTTTTCCTGCACTGTTTAATACACTGACCACTTGCATGTGAAGTGGACAGCCTATTAAACACATTCTTCTCTCACATTCTTTTCTGGGTACCTGTACACCTCCAGTACAGCTTTCAAGTTAAGGGAGCAGTAAGAATGTGCAGGGTTATACTGTAGATATTTAAGCTAGACTCTAATTAGCTAAGCCTTATCAACAGCCTCTGTCAGTCAGTAGTGGCAAGGCCTTAAATGTGCAATTAAATGTGGTTTTTAAAATATATGTACTGTTTCATATACTGACTATGACTTGTGCCTGACATTTCCCAACATTTTCTTATTCAAACTATTTCTCTTGCACAACCTAACCATTGTTTATCCCAACATGGATACATTTTGAATACTACTAAATATGAATGCATACACACTGGAGAAAATATTTTAAAAACCTCACATCAGACCTTAATGAAACTGAAAGCACACTACACCAACAGCCAACTCTTATATTTAATGGAACTGTATATTCAGTAATACAAGAAGAGCGGCATCTCAAACTTTATCAAATGATTTACAGCCTAAAATGGATGTAGTCTCACTTTTTTGTTGTCTGGTGTCCGTTTTGCATCCTTTCTCACGTGACATGCCAGTAGTTTTCTCCAGTGCAAATCCTAGTGTTTACATGAATGCGGCTGCCAGTCAAAATCACATTGACTATGGCTGTATCAGCTTACTGGTGGCAGCGGTCACACGGTCAACATTATTCACTGTTTTCTCTAATACAGAGGCTATGGTGAAGTCTGGTTTTACCAAATATTTTTGCTCTGCATTTTGTGGCTTCAAACATGGTGGTACAAACATGGAACATCAGCTGCCTCTATAAAAAATCTTCTTATATGTAACAGAAAAAAATAGCTGTGTTGCATAATCAACAAATTTATAAGACAAATGTGAGCCGTATATGCCATCTCACCCAAATCAACATAAAAACAAAATCCAGAAAGTAAATACAACCATAAAGTCCACCATAAAACGGAATACAGGTTCTCCCTGAATTATGGTAGATACATCCTGACAAATTGAGGAGTTTACTATATGTGCACTACATCATGTGTACACATGTAATACTGTAAACTACCATGACCACAAATTTCCTTGTTACATTTCCCAGTGCTCGTCACTTCTGCCATGCAACTTCCTTTTCCACATGCGACAGCATCCCAAATCAAGCATACTTTAAATTATAATAATCTGAACTGCTTATTCTATATTTCATATTTATTACACATTATCATCATAGCCACTGCTTTTATTATTGCTGTATTTTTCTTTTTTTATTGTAGATTCATTACATGCATATACTGTATATGCATACTAACACATTTTTCTGTCCTTGTGTTTACAAAAGTTGTTACTTTATCGTACATTATATCATATTGAAGTAGGGTAAAATACAAGCAATATCAGCCTTGTGACTAGTTAGAATGAAGCTTATTGACTTAGAGCAGTGTAGAAAAATCACACAGTTTATTCTGAAATAAGACAAAAATATCACAATGTATACTCTGAAAAATTAGGGTGTACTTCAAAATTCAATCTCCCATAATGAAGTATCCACTATTTTCTATGAGCAGTGTACATGGGGGCAGCACTAGAGTCAAGAAGGTCCTGGGTTCAGGGTGGAGTGGCCTGGGTCCTTTCTGTGTGGAGTCTGCATGTCCTCCCCGTGTCTGCGTGGGTTTGCTCCAGGTACTCCAGTTTCCTCCCACAGTCCAAAGACATGCGTGTTAGGTTAACTGATATGCCGAAAGTGGCTCTTAGTGTTTGGCTGTGTGTGTGTGCCCTACGATGGATTGGGACCCCATCTAGGGTTGTCCCTGCCCTTACGCCCAGAGTTGCCGAATGTACCAGCTGGTCCGCGACCCCTTGTGATTTACACGGTAGATATTGAATGAATTGAATGAATTGAATGAGTATACATGGGAAGTTTGGAAAGTCACCAATACTGCATTTTAGGAACTAGTATACTGAATAGCATGTGTTAGGTATGGATGTGTGTGTATGGTGAATACAGGTTGTATTTCCAGTTCCCGGTTCAGATCTTCATTTCAACCTTCATTCTACGCTATGCCAGAATCTGGTCGATTTCCCCATTTAAGAGACTCGTCACCAGGTCATGGGAAAGACTTTCTTGTGTGTTTGACTGATTTTTATTTATATTTAATTTTCTATCTAACATATGAATTAGAATATAATATAATATAATCCTACTTCATAGATCATAGTTCATGATCACATAACATACATTTCTCATGGACAAACATATCCATAATGTAAGTCTTCTTACATAAGTTAGATGTAAGAACAATGCATCGGTTGTTGGTTAACCTTTCCTTTTCCCAGCTATATAATTTATAGGCCACATACACATACTCTGTTCACAGGGTCCAATTTCCCAAACACACACACAAAGAATTGCTACTGATGGCATCAACTGTAGCAATGGCCCTTCCACCTTTATAAACACAGACAGATTTCCTTCCTATTCTTTCTGTCATGTTGACATCCATGTCTTGTTTTTTTCTTTCCATTTTCACGCTTCCTTCTCCCATTCCTAGGGCTGACAGTACTGGCACTTGCAAACTGCAACACTGTCTGAAACGCTTGTTCTTCAGGATAGCCACAGGACATAGCAGCTTGCAAACCCATGAGATCGTGTAGTTTCTCCATCCTCCCTCATTCACATTACTTTATCCCCTCTTTCATTTTCATTTGAGACTCCCGCTTCCTCTGTAATAAACATAAATAAGCAGTTTTCTCTCCAGCCCCATTCAGTGGAGATGTATACCACCATTAATGTGGTTTGTAGGGATAAATAATTCAGCAGAAACGATAAGTGAAAAGAGCTGGGTTATAAATATGGCCTTGGAGGAAGAGAACAGCTCAGATGAAGCAGAATGAAATAAAAGCAATGTTAGACTTTGCTTTCCATTTAGCGTTCTAGAGGGACTGAGCCTGAAGGTCTATAATCATATGAAATCCATCGGACAAGCTTGAGTGACATGGGAAAACTGAGTTTTAGAACTTTTTACAACAATTTATAAATATCTGGGAAAAATGGTACCAAAGAATAAGAAAATAATAAGTGGCAAATTTATCAAGTAATATCTAATGTGACTGGCCCAATTATATTCTGTCTAAAAAGGAGTATTATTTATACGAAATTACTCAGGTTTTAATGTAAACTAGTTTTTATTCTTCCAGCTAATTACCAGCTACTTAGTAAATTTTGTAGGACTGTGAAAAACGTTCCTCTCAACTATGTTTGAATTAATGCATTTCTTGCATTAATTAATGAGTTCTCTTGTGTTTTGAGGTGCTTAAATCAACTGGCTAATGGAAAAGCCCTTAATCACAACACATGGACCTCAGGGGAAATACACAGCAGGGATGTGATAAAACTGGTTTGTAATATGTGGCCTGACACAGCATTATACTACAAATAAGAAAATATTTAAAATGCCTACTTTCATTGGCTTTTTACATAATCAGCTTGTATATTGTATTATCTTTCATTAAGTTTTTTAACTGCTTGATCCTAGACAGAGTCGTGGAAAAACCGGTGCCTAGCCGGTAGCATCGGGAGCGAGGCAGGAACATCCCTAGACAGGGCACCAATCCATCATAGTGCAAATACACTCACACAACTGAGACACCGATTAACCTAACAAGCATATCACTGGACTGTGGGAGCAAACCAGAGCACCCAAAACCATGCGGACACAGGAACAACCGACGCAGAGGACCCAGACCACTTGGGATCTAGAACTGTGAAGTGACAGTGCTACCCACCAAGCCACAATGCCACCATTCTTTATTGTATGCTTAACACTAATTTGATGTTACATATGTTATCGTCTATAGGGAAATCTTTTTCCAGTACATTTAAAAGCCTGTTACTTTCAATTATTCAAAATGTGGTGGTTTTCTTTAGTGGTTCTGGAAGCAGGTTTGAGGATTAAAAGTCCATGCATTATAGAAGAAATTCAGACAGTATTCAGACTGTAAAAATAAATTAATATTAAGCCTAGTAATATCCTTTGTGGAATACATTGATTGATATTGGTTTATCATTTGATTGTTTAAATGCAGGCATGCAGTACTGTCTGTAAGACACAATACTTGTAGTGCCCTTGTATGTCACATTCCGCTTGTCTTTGACAACCTTATTGAAAAGCACACCGTTTAATTGCCTGTGAAGTAAATAAAACCATGATCGTCATTTATATTCCTGGGATCAGAAGTTTGGAGGAAAGTTGACCTACATCCGAGTAAAAAAATGCAGATCTCAGGGATGCATCAAAGTAATTGGAGTCAGACGAACTTGGGGCAACCCTCAAGCAACATTACTTGCTGCCATGGCAAACAGATAATTACCCTTCATACATCTCCATTCTTCTCTAATGTCAACGTTGTTGGAAGGAAGACAAAGAAAAAATTAAATGTGTGATTACACAAGGTCAATGTATTGTCACATGGCAAAAAACGAACTGCAAGGCTTAACCCTTATCTCTCCCTATGTGTCTGACAGATAATAATACCCATTTAATGTGATTGGGTTTGAACTGCCTCCTGGTCAGAAGACACACAGGAGTAAAAGATCAGGTTAGAGGCAACCCTGTAATTATAACAACTGATCTTCTCGTTCATTTCCCCATCCCACTCTAACTCAGCTCATACACTAGAATGCATCCCAAATTAACAGAAATAATAATATTATAATAAAATATTCCATTATATATATAATAAATAATAATAAATAATTATATCCTAGCCAATCAGGATGTTATTGCTTGAGGTTACATTGACAGGCCATAAAAGGCATCAATTTAATTATTCAACTTGATAAAAGTTCATAATATTTTGATAATGCATTAACATTAAATGCTCTTCAGAAATTTAAAATGGAATCTACTAAAAAGAAACTGACAGTGCATACATACAGATACCATTCAATACAGCCGTTTGGCAATTTTTAATCCAGCAGTGTCTATAATTTATCAAGAGCCCAACTACCTAGGAGATGATTAATTGTATTTTACCTTATCAAGATCACCTATTGTGAACAAGCAAACCCATTAACAATTAAACAGCAAGGCACCAAATAGCTAATAGCAAATATATTTCCCTTTGTGTGAAAGTAGATTTTTTTTTAATTCTGCAGCTTGTGACATTTGCAGACCTGCATATATTTCATATATTATTATCAAATTTGAGTGTACCTAATTTTAATTTTAATTATTTAACACTTTGTAGTACTGTGGCTCATCTGTGCCTCCCCTTTAACCTTTTCACAGCTCTAACAATCCCACATGAGGACAGATGCTGGCAAAAGGCCAAGTGATAGCCTGTCTGAACAAATAGCTTTTTAATGTTTTTGCACAATGGGCCCCAAACAAACCGGATTGTTTTGTTTGGAATCTGTAGAAGTAGAACTATTTAAAGAGAGAGTGATATATGTTCAATAAAGAGTACAGGTGTCACAGAGTGGCTAATTGTGTGCACTGGTAAGGGAACCAGTGTCTTTTGATTGATTTGCGGACAAAGGCTGTGAGTAGTCCCAGTGAAACACAATGTAGCAGCTCAGGCCTTCCTCAGAGGATAGCAGAGTATAAATTTAAATCAGCAACTGAGAGCAACAGGAGAGGGAAAGAGCAGGACATTTAAATGGTTTTACGCATTCGAAGGTTTTACGCATTTATGTTGTAGTGGAAAAGGTACAAAACATTATCATAAGAGTTTTTATGCCTATCATTAGAAGTCTGACAGCATTGTCAGGTTATAATGTAACATCCCTTTACTGCATACAGACTAGTGTCAAATTACAATATCCAATATCATTCTTCCAGTGGTGTAGTCTAGTCAAATGTAATGGGTATAATGTGTCTAGCTTCCAATCCACCCTTTGCACCCACCACCAAAACAAGGCCAGTTCCAGCTCCCTCTACACCTTAAAAATATAAAGAACTACATTATTTTAAGCATGTAACCACAATTCACATTACAGTGGTGAATGATGATGTGTTCACGGTGCCTTAACAAGGCAAAAAATATATAGTTTTAATAATACAATGAGAGGAGAAAATTCAGCTACATGTTCTAATTAGAGGAAAAAAACATTATATTTTCTTAGCAAATTTCAAGAAGCATATAGATTTTCTTTACAGTGCAGGAAACAAATCTGGCAACTAGAAAGCTCATTTCAAGGTAAAGTTGTTCTTACCAGCAATTAATTGGCATTCTTACATGACTCGCATTTTGCAAAATACAGAATAACAGAAACTGCTTTCACTTTGTGAGTAGTTTGATAACGGTTCTTTCCTCATGCTTTTGAACACTGAGCTACAGTGTTAATTATTTGTCTTCATACTAATAATTCTTGTATTATTACAGTGGGTATAGGCTAATGAAAAGCACACTGTGCCAAGGTACCACATTCTTTAATTAATTCACTAACAAGAACTATTTATGTTAAGGCAAAAGTATTTATATTGTTGCTACAGGTTTTGCAGGGTTTTTTTTTATTTGTTTGTCCCTGTAATAGAGGACAGTAGGATGGACCTGATACTTTTGTTTGATGGAATCCAAAAGTGTATTTATAGACAGTATTAAGAATAACACAGGAGATCAGCCAGAACACGAAGGTTTCTAAACACATCAACAAAGTTTCTACTCCAAACGTGAGATAGCAAGCAAATGAGCACATGATTAGTTGGGTAGTGAGCTATTGGATGACATAAACTTTACCCCCTTCATCTTCTCGTGAATCTGCAATTGATTGGCTGTTGGGGTAACCAACTGTTCACGCCTGCAACATCCAGTGTAAAAATACATATTGGTTTAGTTTATTATAATGTTTGAGATGTAATGTATATTTTTTTTTAAGATTTAAGGTATATGAATTTGGCACATACCAGTATATGAAAGAAATCAATCCTTAAAGTATCATGTAAAAAAATTGGGGTGAGACTTGTCATGATAAAACATTCATCTTCATAATTTCTGGCAATCACACAACTGACATGTTGCTAATTATTCAGAGCTACTCACATCCAATGCCTTGCTATTAGCTCAGTAAGCTCCAGGCTTAGTAATGTATTTATTTATATAATAAATTTATTTATGTAATAATAAAACCTGTACTGTTATTTTAACCCTGATTTTGTATAGCTCTTTGTATATTGTTATATATTTCCTTGAAATATTTTGTTCTGACTCCTGATTTTTACTTCTGCAGTTTCCATAGCAATTTGGAGCTCCGGGAGAAGGATTAGTTAGCATGACTTTGGAAATCAGTCAATTATCATAAAGATATTGGTTTTTCCCATTGAAAGCTGGAAGGTCTATAATGAAGGAACCAGGGTCTTTAGGGATCTAACATGTTTAAGAATGGCCTAAACTCACATACTAGTTTGAATAAGCAGACACTGGGCCACAATGTGCATGCTTAGGGTGACAACAATTTACATGAACAGGTATGTTCCATTCCCATGACATTTGTGAAACATTTAAACGTCACCATGTTGTTTTCTGCCTTCAGAACTGTAATTTTCTTTTCTATCATTAGGTGTGTCAAAGCTTTGTTGCATAGAAGTTGAGTAATATATCTAAATTTGAGTTTTTAGTACAGTGAAAAGTCGAGTGGCTTGGTGAGTAGCACTCACAGCAAGAAAGTCCTGGGTCTGATCCCAGGTGGAGTGGCCTGGGTTCTGTCTAGAGTTTTTATGTTTCCTCTGTCTTTGTGTGGGTTTATTCTGGGTGATGTGATTTCATTGTAGACAACATGAACACAATGTTTTTCATGTTTTCTCTGTTCAACTTCATTTTATTTGTTAATGAACACCCATTCTTGCATTTCAGGCCGGCCTCTGGGCCAACTTATAATGCTTGACAAATGTTTGCTAAAGTAATCCCTTGCCCATGTGGTATTGATGAATGATAGCCCTTCATGCAGTACCGTCTGAGGGATCAGAGAATCGAATAATTCCTCCAGATTCCATATTATGCACCGAAGAAGAAGGAATATGCAAATATTTTTAAGTCTTTCTTTAGGGAACATTGTTTTAAAATATTTCAACAATTGCACATCTACCCATATGTTTTCCCCAAAGACTCACACTTTCATGGATATGAATTTTGTTTCAAGTCATGAATATAATCACTCGTTGGCATGTGTTGCAAGCCTGAAATGCAAAAATGGATGTTTATTAACAAATATCATGAAGTTGACCAGAAAAAAGCATGAAATATCCTGGGTTCATACTGTCTGATATGAAATAAAAGTCAAAATAAATGTAAGACACTGTTTTTCTATTTGCATTTTTCATCCCCATTTCAACATTTTCTGATATGGGGTTGTACTTTAAGAGGAAATAGAGCCCTCAGTTTCTTTTCCATTTTCCAGAAAAACAATCCACTGGTGTAATGTTAAAGTTGGAATTGCAGAGAGTGAGTGGTATGCGAAGTTGTTTAGCCAGGCTGACATCCGTAAAGTCCCCTGAAGCACCTGAGTCAATCAGGGCTGTAAGAAAGAGAGCTTTTGAACCCTATGAAGTACTTACTGGCAAATGCATTCTTGTTTATTTGAAGTAGGAAAATAGCTTGTCTCACCTGTGACTTCTCCTTTGTCTGTTGCTTCGGGCAGTCTGCATGGAGACAACCTTTAATAACACAGTGCACACACAGAGCATTTATTTGACTTTTTCTTCTCATGACCAGCCAACTTAGTTTAACCCCATGGACTCTTAGTTTAACTGAATTATCTTAAATCCTTGTGAAATGTGCTTTGTGGGAGTTTCTAGAAGGGACGAGGTTACCGATCCATACTTACATCTAAATATACTAACAGAGTGAAAACTAGTTATCTTCACATGCCATCTCTTCCTGCAAATTTCAGTTAAATCACATTCAGAAGGCAATTTTAAACATCGGCTCATGCCAGCCATTGCTAGCCGCCAAGGTATGAAACAGTGACCCCATTGCTACTTTGGCTCAGTAACAGTTGTACTCTATTTCATGTCTGAACTTGTTAATAAACAACACACAATTCTTGCTTAAACTGTTGATAGAGCTTATAGAAAATATGATACATTCAATTATTTCCTTGCCCAGGAATAAAAATAGAAGCATATCCAACATGTACCCTCTTTAGATTAGCTATTATATGTTAACATGAGAACCAGCAAGAAGGTCCTGGGTTCCATCCCAGGTAGAGTGAATCGGCATTTCAATGTGTGGCACTCTCGTCCAGTTTCTGTTCACCCCCATGAATATGTCACGTGGTACTCAATCATGATAACTGAGTTTGCACCTCATTTGCATTATCAAACAACTTTCTTTGACTTTTAATTAGCTTTTCTGATTATCTTGTATAATTACATAAAATCAAAAGCTTTTTTTAATCGATTCATATTCATTTTGAAATATCCCCACATATTTGTGAGCAGTGTACATGAATGCTAGTTTCATTGGTTGTTTTCATAGTGCCTCTAATGTGTGAGTATTTTTGCCCTAGATGAACTGGTGCCCGGAGTTGTTCTTGTCTTGCACCCTATACGCTACCAGGTAGGCTAAGTAAATTGTCCATGACCCTGTCCATGATCAAACGACTAAGAAAGTGAATGAAGTGAATGTTAATATGAGGCAACAAGAAGAGAAGTTTTATTTTACCCATCAAGGTTGAGCTGATATTTTATTTATTTTTTTTGTGTAAGAAATTGACTTAAAATATTAACTATTTATTTATTTATTTATTTAATTATTACTTAATTATTTATCCGTCCATCCATTATTGTCTGCTTAATGAATTAATTAGCCTATTAACCTAACCTAACCTAACATGCATGTCCTTGGACTGTGGAAGGAAACCGGAGTACCCAGAGTAAACCCACATAGACACGATCTGCAGATTCCACACAGAAAGGACCCAGGCCATTCCACCCTGGGATTGAACCTTCTTGCTGTGAGGCAGCAGTGCTACCCACCTGCTTAATTATTTATATAAGTTATTACTAAAACAACATATATATATATACATACACATAAAATACAGTGCATATGCATGCTATATATATTTTTAATGTAATAATTGAAATATGTTTACTGTGATGTCACAATGGTGGATGATTTGATTCCATTACTCCTGGCAGCTTTTCATGAAAGTTCCAAAATTCACTTTAGACAAAGCATCAGTTTATTTATCTACTGTTTTGAGTTAAAACCTTAAACTAAGTGAAGAGAAAATAAATAATTTACATTTACTTGCATTAGGAATTTAGTGGTAAGTATTTGTTTTATAATGATAGTTATCGTAATAATATGCAAATAAAATCTGATGTAGATGCATTTTTAAAGCAATAAATTATGTAACCTTAGTATAAAAGTAAATTAATATTATTTGTATCTGCAAGAAGATGCATGAACACAACAGATTTATAAGAGAAAAGGAACAGTTGCAGAGCAATTGGAACTTACAGACTGTCATTGGGACCTAACCTGTATGTCATACAAATGATTCGTAAATGAGATGTAACCTCAGGTATCACTATGTTTGAATAAAGAATGAAGACATGGCACGTATACACCGCTGGCTGCGATCGCTGGCGTGCTGTTGTCGGTCACAAATTGCAGATGACGACCTACCAGTAAGTCA
>JAUZST010013473.1:0-35638 GCA_034779995.1 Parotocinclus haroldoi
AACCTTGGGAGGAACCAAGACTCAACAGGGGACCCGTCCTCCATGGGCGGCCTAGATGCTAATTAAACAAATACTAAATGTATAGTAAATCATAGGAAAATTAGTTTCAAATAAATAACAAATTTTTAATAACATTTGAATTAGTAGTAGAAAAAAAGAATTCAAATTATAAAACAAAATTGATTATGTATTGAGTCATTAGAGGGAGGTCCTTGAAGGCACATCGTCTCCTACTGTCCAATTTTAACCTCAGTTTAATTGCAGTGCTTAAATGGCTTTTGTTCAATAAAACGGGCGCTGGTTTGGATTGTTTACTCTTTAGAGCTAAAGAGATCGAAAGGAGATTCGAATCGTGAGCACAGCGATAGGCTGACACGCCCCAGGTTGATTATCTGAATCCACACAAAGCCTCAAAACATCTACACACACACGCGCTTAATTCGCTCTAAAAGAAGTCAGAGTGGCTCCCGACCGTTTCTATACAGAGGCAAATTTGTTGTTATTTATCTCCGGGTTTGTGAAACTACCTCGCACCGTGATTGCTACAGGATCTTAAATGAAACCAGATGGAAGTTTGTTCTCGGTTTCCGATGTTTTTCTCATGACGGATAATTATAGACTGAAATACACTCCTTGCTTCAATTATTGATTTCTGCCTCGATGACTGTGGCTGCTCATGAAAGGCCTGCGAGCAGAGCGAATTCAGCATTCAGGACCAGGCGGAAATGCTTCTTCCCCTGAAAATCTTATCACGCTTCGCTCTTTGCATTTCTTGGCGAGGTACGGACATAGCTGAGAAGCCGAGCAGGTTGCTGTCAGGCTGCGTGACAGGAACAAAGTACGGCGCGGTGGGTTGTGTGTGTGTGTTTTTTTTTTTTCTCTTAAAAGCTCCGCTGTGGTTTCACAAACACGCTGTCGGCCGCGGGAAGCCCTACAATGTGAAAGGCGGGGAGGTTTCCGGACTGTGTACGTCAGGGTGTCGCTTAGAATGAAGCAGATCGCAGGACATGGTACACACTCGAGCGCTAGCCGTACAGTGCTAAAGACATAAAGCTACTACATTACCCACAACTAGGAGCGTGCCGTATCGTATCGTTCTCAATAATACCGGTGCAATTTTTTTAAAAAACGATTTAAAACATCCATATCGCGATATTCTGCCGCGGTTACATAATGATGTAATGGATTTACACAGAGCATGGCGTACGTCCAGTACGTGGCTCACAGGCAGAGCAAGCAGATATGGTGGAAAGCGGTTCTGCGTTGGAGGAGGGGAGCGACTTGGGTAGGGTGGAGGTGGTTCTGGTACAACACACGAGATGTACGACAAACTACCGTCATATGTGAGCCATGCAAAAGGTCTGCAACAGCATCTCATCTGCCTCAAGCAGAAGCGCTCAGCTGAGTAGGCGGAAAGTTAATAAATATCGAGGTGAGAATTTTTTAAGTATAAAGCGTATTTTCAGTCGGATGCTGTGGAAATACAGCGCCCAATACGTCGTTATCGCAAAAGTACCCTACAATATCGCGATATTAGTTTAGGGCCATATCCATCACCCCTAGCCACAACCCCCAAGCCTTGAACGTACACTCTGTGGACAAACGTTTCTGACTGTCGAGCTCAAACGTCGTTTCGGCGACACTTATTTGTTCCTCGAATGTCTGGACTCGTAGCAGACAGTGAACATTCCGGAGACTTTCTATCTCTAAAGGCGTTTCAGTAATACTTTGTGCCCTGCTGTCCCTAAACAAGGCGCATGGAGAACTGCTTTGCCAATTCCACTGTGCACCTGAAATGGCAAAAGTGAGCCAGGAGTCCTCCAAGACCTTTTTCACTTGGAGCCCCCCATACGAGTATCTAAGGAAAGCTGAGCCCATTCCCAGGCCATACAAACACAGAAGAAAAGAATCAAAGTGATTTTTTTTGGTCTAAATAAGCTACATTTCAGGTTTCTTCCTTTTCTATCCGGTTACTTCTATACATTTTTCATTCCTTTTTTTTTTTTTTTTGCTTAGAATAAAACACAAACTGGGCATTTTTCTTATAACATGCCAACGCGCGTCCTCATTAGAAGAATAATGATTCATGCTTGGTAAGAAGTGCCCCATCTTTGTCTGTCTTTTAAAGTATTGTTGTATAATATTTTTTTCAGTGAGTGACAAACCTCGTAAGTGCACCTCATTCTAGACAAAGCCTCGGGCACTCCCAGTGACATTTGGTAACCAGCCATGGCAGCTTGAGGTACCTGAGGCAAAACTGATGTGAGGTGAAGCATGAACACAGACCCCTCCCCGAAACCCCCCCAACCCGAACCGGAACGTGTCCTTGCCAGGCCAACGCTCTTGAAGTCGGACCCTCACAACAAAAGTTCTCAACACCCTGGAAGAATTCCAGCTGTAACAGTACTCCCAGTGGTTAATAACTCCTCCAGGTAAGTGGCTTGAGCTCCAGTGGTGCACCGTTATGGTCCTGGACTGTGATCCAGTAGGTTTGGGGTTCAGCGCTTAAGCGCTGCCAAGCCACCACTATTGCCTCCTTGAGCAAGACTCTCAACCCACAGTTGCCCAGAAGTCTCCCATTTTATGGACTTGTTCCCCGGCCACTGGGTTGCCACTCTTCAGTAAAGCATTGTAGCCCATTATCCTTTAAGAAGAACCTCCCTGAGTGGAACTAGGCTCAAATGTTGAACAAAGATTAATGCCCATCGATGGGTGCCAAAGAGCTTTTGGCAAACCCTCATGCACTGGTGCCAAGCCACAGCTTACAACCCAGAACGAAAACAAACAGCGAGGCAGAAAAAAATGCTTGGTGACTGCTCATGCCTCTGCGACACCATGGCAACCTTTCTTGACGAGGACCACCACCCCCTCCTTTCTCCTCAGTTTGGACCTTTGACCCTGCTAATGACTCTGAATACGCGAGTGACCTAAACCAGTAGGCGCTTTGTTAGCGTGTATTAAGAAACGTCTCAGTGCTGAAGCAAACACGGTCACGCCGTCTCGAATTGAGCCTCTCGATGCTCATGAAAGTCGTTCATTTTAGGATTTTCCTGCCCCGGTTCTGAGATCAATACCAGCTCCGGGGCAAATTTGTTTTCTTTGCATTCAGTTCAAAATGTTCCTGGAAATGATTGGCTCGTGTGATAATGGCTTGATAATTCCTTGGGCCCAGGTAAAGAGCGTGCTGGAGGGGTGCAGACAGTTCCTTGTCCACACTTAAGTGCTTTCTCGCTCATTAGCCCTTAAGTTTGGGGTAAAGAAGAGACGTTACAAGTCACCTTGGATCCATTCCTTGCTCTACAACCCAGTGACCGTTTCAAGGGGATTTTCAGTTTCAGTGTTCATTTCGTACTTAGTTTGGTTTCAGTGTGTAACCTTTGTTTAACATCATTTTGCTTTCATTTTTAAAGGATATTTTAGTTTGTCGTTTGAATTATTACAAATCTGCGCTGGAATTGTCCAGTGTTTCTAGATGTGCGCCTGAACATGGGAAGCATAGGCTGATAATAGTGTTATATACGTCCAATTCACGTCTGGATGACAGAAAAGCGAATCTTAGTGTAATTGCTGTACTTTCTGCTTTGTTTTCGTCTTCGCTCAGCCTTTCGGTTTTTTGAGTTGCAAAGAAGAATTGCTGTGTTATACAGAACGGTACTGTACTAACATTTTTCATTCATTCATTCATTCATTTATTCATTACCTTCTGCTAAATCCACACAGGGTTGCGGGACAGCCGGTGCCCACCCGGCAACTCTGGGCGCAAGGGCAGGAACAACCCTAGATCCGTCTTAGAGCAGACACACAGTCACACACTAATGGCCACTTTAGAGACACCAGTTGACCTAACGCGCATGTATTTGGACTGTGGGAGAAAACCGGAGTACCCGGAGTAAATCCATGCAGACACGGGGAGGACATGCAGACTCCACACAGAAAGGACCCAGGCCACTCGACCCTGGGATGGGACCCAGCAGCGCTGCTACCCACCGAGCCACAGTGCTGCCCACATTTTTCATATTTAGCCTTAACTAATATTACTATAAACCCTTTCACTAAGAGAAGCGCTACACCTGTGCTACACTTTTCATGTTTCATCTCTGGTTGACCTGGAGCACAGAGCACAGGTGCAAAGGTGTCCATGGCAACGCAGACAGGGGCCACTGCTGGATGGTCCCCCTACCAGCCTGTATGAAACGAAGCCAATCGTCAATCCACAAACGACTTGTAGGCACAAACAGAACCCAGGACACGACAGTCGTGGACTAGCTTGTTAGACCGCTGCACCACGAGGTACCCACTGTGTATACCATTGCACATCGTTTTTTTTAAACTTAAGACCTTATTAAGGGCTATTTTAAGAACTACTAACGAGCAACTTGCTTCAAGAGAAGCACTATAGCAAGGTTAGAATAACGGGATAAGATCGCAGTTTCGCTTATCACAATAATAGCGCTAACGACGGCAAGCGCAACACAGGAAATGAGCTCACACCGATTTATGTTTAGCAGCTGAACTCTTGATTCATTCGTCATTACGCGATGTCCACTGCTAACAGACGTGTAAGGAAAACTTTGTACTTTAGCACAATAGACAAATAAACCCCAAGCCAGCATGAAATCAACCACTAAAAATACTGCTAATATGTATTTTCTTTTTCAGCAGAAGCCCTTTTGGGGAATTAACTCAGTTCAGAGGTTTCCCTGCTTAAATACTTTGTGTCAACAACAACAGATTGCACAGATTACTCATTATGGCTGAATTGATATAAGGCTTTTCTTTTTTTTTTTTTTTTTTTACTTAATAAATTGCCTCAAATCTCCTTTTAAATCCGTCGTCTGGAGGCGGCTATGTATAGCAGAAGGAGGCCTAGACGAGGGGAACGAGCTCCGGTCATGCTGTGAAGCAGAACAGACTGTGGAATTAAAAAAATAAAGAATATTTATTGACTGAAAAAAAATATATATGTATGTGTGGTGTGAAAGAGTCTGTGCCTGTTAAAAAGGTATTAACAGCTTAGCAGATTGCACAGATCAGGGAATGAAGCCTGGAATGATGTCAGCCGTTTTTGCACTACGCCTACTTAGGATGTCTGTGCAAAGAAAAAAAAAGTTTGTCGACCCTTTTGGAATGGCTTAAAGTCCAAGCGATAGTTACTCAGGAAACGTGGTCTGATTTCGTCCGGTTGCAGCCAGGCTGTCCAGGCTGAGGGCGGCACGGTCGCCTCACAGCTCCAGGTTTCGATTCCTGGATCGGCCGCTGCCCGTTTGGAGTTTGTATGCTCTCCCATTCCTCCAGGTGCCCGGGTTCGTTCCACATTCCAAGGGTGTGATATTTCAACTGGCGTCTTTAAAGTACTCTGATGGCTTAGTAGTTATGGACTGGACTGTGGACCCACATTTGCCAAGTTCTCACTGTTGTTATTGAGAAAAGGTGTCCAATTTGACAAAACCATAGGAAGCCAAAGAAAGTTATTGGAACACAAACCTGCATTTGACCAAAGTTATTGGGACACAAACCTGCATTTGACCAAAGTTATTGGGACACAAACCTGCATGTGGCCTAAACTATTGGGACACGAACGCTCATGCGGTCCGAAGTATTGAGACACAAACCCTTGTGTGGCCAAAAGTACTGGGACACAAACCCTCATGTGGCCAAAAGCCTTGGGATACAAACTCTGTAATGGTCAAAAGCATTGGGACAAAGACCCTCGTGTGGCCAAAAGCATTGGGACACAGTGGTGGACTATGTATTAGACCAATGCTCCACCAAAACCCCACTATTGTTACTATGAATAACCTTCATTGACGTTTAAATTTACAGTTATTCTCCTATCAGACCTGAGGGAGGTCAGGCTGATCATGGGATCCCCCAGCCCAACGCATTTTCCGGCACTGCACCAAAATACCACTCTGTCCCATACTTATGGGTTTTCTTCAATAACTTGACTTTGATTTTGGGGAAACAATTAATCCGGTCTCTTATCTCATAGACATTCACAAGCAGCTTCATAACACGCCGAGTCTAGACGCCAGATGAGCAGCCAGAAGCAACGCCGGCAGGATGAAATTCCCGGAGACGTCTGAGAGGGTCCAGGTTTTTGCCTATGTCCATAATAGTTGTGGTGCTAGGATTAAAAATAAACCTCCACCACCACGTAGCATGAACTTTATCTGTCTGTAGCGTAGAGAAAGGGATTAGCTAATTGTCACGCTGCCTGATATACAAGCACTCAAAGGATGCAGGCTACGGCGCTGCTAATCCGTTTACATGCGTTTCAGCTGTTCGCAATGGCCGGTGGAGGAAAAGAAATCCTCGATCCGCATACCAGAAGGCCTACTTTGTGTAAAGGGAGACTCCTACGCCGCTCGAAGACGTCAAAAGCTGTGCGTGTTGTGGCGCGTCTCCAGCGACCCCATGCCAAGTCGAACAGGCGCCCCATGCCGCACAGCTATCGGGAAGTTCTACAAGTGGCCCCGCACTCCGCGATGCTTGAGAGCGGCTTTTCGGCACCATCCTGGGAGATAAAGTTTTCGCTCCCGATTCCTGTCACATATGGAGGGAAGGTGTGTGCTCTGATTTCCCTGCATAAATTATCCTATCTGTGTCAGCGTTCACCCTCAGGGAACATCAGTCCTATCAAAGGATGGCTACGAACAGCGGCGTCTCTCAGGACCGCCGTTTGTTTGCCGATACTCCTACGTGGCATGAGCGCACCAGTAACGCTTCGCAGTGGAGAAAGATTGAACGGTACAAGGGAAAAGCTTATGGTTTCCATGTTTATATTTAGCATATTAGCTAACGCTGGCGTCCAGAGCTGCTTCCCGTCTTATAATGTACAAGCCAAGAGACTGAGGGTTAAAAACCTTGCTCAAGGGCCAGTCAGTGGACTTTAGCAATGCTGGGGTTTGAACCCTCTAACGTCTGTGCTACCACAGTCCAGGCGATCAAGCACTGGTATGCTGAGCCATTATACATACTGAGCTGATTTGTAACCCGTCTCTGGCAAGGTGCTGTCTGTCAGCAGGATTGGGTCTGATCAGTTGCTTTCAGGTGCTGATTTCCCAGGAACCCAAGCTCCACTGAGAACATCTGAGTTCATGATACAGTCTGTCTCGGCTGTGCTTGGGTTCCACGAATCGCTTTCTTGAATTGTTCTACCGTTCCCCCTATATGGCGCCCCCTGGTTTGCCTCACCAGAAGCTTCCAAGTTTCGTTATTCCCAAGTCAAGGTCATGTGCGAGTGCAAGCAAACCATGGTTGCCCCCGCAAATCCCCCTTGGTTGCCTCTGGGTGTGACATAGCAATGCCCCGCAACGGACTAACTTCTTGTCCAGGGAATATTCTTGCACCGGGATGGGATGCAGTCTGGACCCTGCTGCGAGCCAAGCCAGAGTAAAGCAGTTACAGAAGACGAACAAGCATAAATAAATAGTGAGCAATTCAAATAAGTGTTCTCATAACCCGGCCTAAGGCGCCAAGCAATCTCTATCCTGTTACGATGTGTCCGCCATTGCTTCCCCCCCCCTCCAAACCCTGTGACAGCCTAAGCCTGTAATCTGCAGAATCAATCCTGCGCTGAATCTGTGAAAACTCTCTTAGCGCCGCCACGCTGCTGATTTCATTAAAGCGAGGCTCAATTTATAGCAATGGCCTTGTTCTGCAAGAGTGCAGCGCGCATTAGTGCAGCCTAATGTCTATTCATAGAGGAATGCGGATACATAAAGCGTGCACCGAGTCCCGCGTCCTCGGCGCGACGACGCGGTCGCGGGACTTAATCGTGAACTCAAGGAATCTTAATGAGCGGCAATCGATGCGATGCACTCCTTAAACGGTTTTAATTTCGCCGGAAAGGCATTGTCTCAGCATCATTTACGTTCCCTGTCGGAGCTGCACTTTATTACGACGTATACAGAGAGCGGCGATAAACCGAAACGCTTCTATTTAAGCGGGCGGAGAAGTGCAGCGGCTGGCAACCTGGTAAACGTTATCCGATTAATTCCGCTTATACGCTGACAAACGACCTTATGCCTAATTGCGGGTTGAGCCACGGGTTCGCTTACTAGGACGGCACGCTCCAGCGGGCGATTGCGGGTTCGGCCCGTGGACGTCCGAACGAAGTGCTGACTTCAACCGTGGCTCAGTCTAGACAGACGTCTGGCTTCTGCGCCACAACAAAGCCGGAAGATGGAGCGACGGGGAAACGCTGAATATTTCATGGACGTGGTTGGAAACGCGGCGCAATCTGGCTTTTCTTTGTCGCACCGCTGTGATCACCCGCGGATGGCAATTATGATAATTCTGCTGTTAATCACATTTACATACATGCGAGGGCGCCGATGCGCTGTTTGCACGCACGCATGCTGAGCACATTAAAATTCGCCTCTCCGGATCGACTTAATTGAAGCCTGCCTGAGGTCGTGCTCAGGCCAGACCTCACGGGTGGAAGAGATATAACGAGACAAGTCACCCCTGGATTAGGAACGGAAAGGTCTTGACCAGTCTGGAGCCGGTGCCTTGCACCCCTTAGTCTACTTGGGGCCATGGACATCCCAGCTCCGGTGGCTCAGCGGAAATCAGGGTCCCGGGGGAACGTCGGACTCTGCAAGTTTGCGTGAAATCCAATCATCCATCTTATCCTGTCCTCAGGTGCCCCCATATGAGGTTTGGACAAGTGGCAGCGGAAGACAGTCCATGACAGTGAGAGTTATTCTGCTGCAGTTCCTCCTTCGCAAAAATCCAAAGAAGCATCTTCTCTAGTGACCTTCGGCGCCCATTTCTGAAACCAATTTGGACCCTCCCCAGTATGCCGGTACTACAAAAATGGCTTGGAGCACTGGCGACTTGCATTTTGAACGTCTGGCGGTGCGTTTATGGGTGCACTTGCGTCCTATCCTGGGTGTGCAAAAACGCTTTTTGAACTGAACTTTGAAAGACTGAGTGTCTTTCATTATACATCGTGTAATCAGGACGGCAATCTGATTGAACTGGACCTCTAAACAATTGCTTTGGTATGTTCTCCCTTTTGATGTAACTTTAGCAAGGCCTCAAGCCATCATGGGCTCAAAGTTTGTTCAGAATCCGATCATGTCTTATGTTGTCTTCAGGTGGCCCCATATACGGTCAGGACAGGTGGGGGTGGAGGAACGTCCATGACTTCAAAACTTTTGAGGTGTGTTCTAGGTTTTTGACCTGCCGCAGTATGACGTCTTCTCTGTGTCTTCACTAGAGTTTTGCCCTCACTTTTGACCGGACTATCCCTTGATGTTAGTACAACTAAAGGTCTTCAGGTAATAGGCAAGGTTCTGTCCCCATTAGGAAGGAACCCCTTAGCCAATCAAATGTAAATCGCTGAAAACTCTGAGCCATTCGTGTAACTTGTCTTCACCTCTTGCTCTGTTCTGAGAACGACTGGTTTTATTCACGTTAGAGGGATAATACCGCCCATGGGGGAAGATGGATGGCCGTGAAAGCGGTTGTCAGGGTTTCCCACATGGAGTCATAGGTGCTGCTGAGTAATTAGACCTATTATCCACCTGATGGGGGGGGTGGAACATCTGGCTCCTCTCAGCTCTTAGATTTACATTTCAAATCATGCCCATCTAACAAACGGCCTGCTCTTGCCAGCTACTGCCCCTCCAGACTCATCCGGACCTGTGATTTGTGAGCTGCTGACGCCGGCAGGCTGTACGTTTGCTTAAATAATTCTGGGACTCGTCCAAACTCGCCAATTCTATTCTCTGATGAGGTGGCCATGGCAACTGGGAAGGCGATCTTTAAAGAGTGGAAGAGCGAGAGGTCAGCGCCAGGCTCAGTGCGGATTTGCATACGATAGCGGAAGCATATTTTCTAGTGTCGCGCTCTGCCCCGGAGCAGTGGAGGCAAGGTTAAGAGTGTGACGTCTTTTATTGATGGGCCGAGGGCCCCAAGATTACGCTCTTAATGAGGTCGGGGCCTCTTTATGAGCGAGACGTGGAGCTCAATGCTCTTACTTGTAATAATCAGTCTCGTACCGGGGGCCGATGAAGTCTTGATTCTGATTGGTCAAAGGGTGCAGATTAATTTCCGAAAACAGCACGAGTCTGCAGCGGAAGGTAAATCAGTGGTACATAATAATGCACTCGTTCTAATGTGTGCTACTGGAAGCAAACTGGATTTAACGGGTATCCGGGCTCTCGTAACGCGTCCAGAATGAAGATTCTCTCGGCGTATGGCACAAGACCTTGAATATAACCTTGTAAGATTTCACACCCTAGAAGCACCTCATAAAAAAAGTGTGTTATGGAGAGTAAACTGATGAAACAGTGGACATTTTCAAATAGGGCAATCATCCATTCAGTTCAGTAACTCCATCGTCCTGGTGACGGTCCTCATGAGTCCGGAGCTGGCCCCGGAAACACTGGGATCAACAAATATAGAGGAGCCAAGACAAGCGGAGGGGACCAAATCTAGCCCTCTGATGTACAGGTATATGCGGTTTAATGTCCGTCCGATCACTGTCTCTTAGACACCAGAGGTCTTACAGCTGAGAAGAAATTGTATAAAAAATGAAATTCTGTCTGCTGTTCACGAGCAGAGGCAGGAGTTAAATTTGAACAGCAGAAGCCTAGCTGCCCTACCGGTTGTCGGCTTGTTTGCTCGCGAGACTGTTCTATCTCAGCGTTTTTTGAGTTTTCGTACAAGTTACGTTACTAAACAACACCATTGCCGACGACACACGACGCAGGCCTTTAAGCCATCAGACGCAATAAGAACGTCCCAACACACTGCAGTTCCAAAAAACCAAACAGTTCTTTCTTACCTTCATCGGGATCGGGTGGGCCGAACTCCAGGTCGTAGCGGAGGATGTAGAAATTATTCCACACGTAGAGCTGGTTGTCCCGTGGGTTGTAATCCACAGCGGCGATATACTGATAGTTATTGGGGAAGGCGATGTCCGTGTACTCGCCCCGGCCCAGCTTGGTGTTGTATATATAGTCGATGTGGCTCTTGCTAGCCTCGCTCTCGTTCTCCTCATAGCTGGAGCGCACCACGTGCAGCACCCCGCACACCATGAAGGCGTCCGAGGCCGAGCGCTTGTCGTACGCAGTGTCCCACGTGGCCTCGAAGCGCAACGTGTAGGGGTTCAGCTGGCTGATCACGATGCGCCCGTTGTTCTGCTCCGTGGCGTAGATCACCCACAGCCCGCGTTCGTCCACGGCCAGGTCGATGTCGGTCTTGCCTCCCCAGCGATACGGCGACGTGTCGTGGTAGTTGGCGTTGGCGACGATGGCCTCGCCGCTTTTGATGCGCGTGCGCAGGTCGAACTTGACGATGTTCCTGGTCCGCTCCTTGTTGAAGAAAATGGCGCCGTCGTAGGCCACGAAGCCCGTGCCGTCCACGCGGTGCGGGAGCTTGTACGTCGTCATTTGCCTGCCGTTGCGGAAGTCCTCGAGCGAGTTGTACTCGATCAGCGTGTCCGTGCGGTACGGCGTCCACGGCATGAAGTAGATCTTGTCCCCGGCTTGCAGCGGGTCCTTGCACCAGGCGCCCGCCTGCTGCTCGGCCTCGAACGTGAAAACGGGATCGCCCACTGCCTTCAGAGTGCCGGGGCAAATGAAAACTGAAACGGAAGGCACGAGAGCGAGAGTTAGCGACGCGAATGCTTGTCATATCTCGCACCCATTTCCTCTACAAGTGTGTATGTGTGTGTGTAAAACCTCGCGTTTTGATGGGCTTTTATACTCTGCGTGCATAGTCGAAAGGAGATTCAGAGGGTTAATAAAAGTGGCCCTGATACAGCCTGGGCTGGATTTGGTTTTGCTATGGCCTTGCTCCCTGAGACTTCGTAACACGATAGTTACTGAAAAAAGGGATCGAAAGAAAAGCGTAAAAAAAGATCCTGCAAAATGAAAGGACATGAGAAGAGCGTCGAGCGTTTAGGGTGCGTTTATTACTGCTGTAAAGTCAGCAGGGCTTGGCAGCGGATATCTGGGCAGGGGGGGCATAGCGTTGGCCTGAAGGCCGTACCTTTAAAAATAAAACACACACATACATGAGTCTGAGGAAAGAACGAATAAGACGCACGACACGAGGGGAGAGGCAGGAAAAGGACAGTGTGCCAAAGCTGCCTGGGACAGAGAGGATGATGAAGGAGGGAGAAAGAGACCGGGAGAAAGAGTCTGGGAGAGAGAGGGGTGGAAAAACTGATGATGGGTGAAGGAAGCCTTCTAACGATAAGCAAGTCCAGTTCTGGAGCTCGGACGCTTATGAGAGCGTGTGGATTCTTGTATTCTGCAGCGAATCCCACGCTGGCTAGTCCAATCAAAGGCCTCGCTCGCCCATCACCAACCATGTGATCATGTGACCATGTAGCATCATGGCGGATGGTCGGAACAAGCCAAACAGATAAGCCAGAATTCCGAATAGTAACCAACTAGTGAAATGACTCCTGTATAGGGCTGCACAATAAACCGCATAATAACTGTGATCCCAATTTTGGCTTCCCCTTGCCCTTGATCTCCCACCCGCACAATCCCACTCACCAGCCACTACACCCTGCAAGTACACAATCTGAAACTGTTGCCTTCAAAGCTTCGTGTTCTAGAAACATTTCTCAGAAAACTCTGGTCCACTCGGCTGTACCAGGCAATTGCTGCAGATTTGTCGGCTGCGCGTCCATGACTTGAATCTCCTCCTCCACCACATCCCAAAGGAGCTCTCTTGGCTTGGGATCTGCTAACTCAGTCATGCTCAAGAAACCAGTTTGAAATTTGATTTAATAGCTTTGTGACATGGATGCAAAAGACTGTGGATATAAAGGGATGCACTTGGTCAGCAACAATACTCAGGTGTTTAAACGGTGCGTTGTTGGTATTTAGTGTGCTAGGAAAATACCGCCCACACCTTTACACCACCAGCAACCTGAAATGAGGTCAAGTCAAAAACAATGGTGCATTGTCTCAAAGCGGCTTTACAACATTATTTTATTTTCTTAAGCGACTCTCGAACTGAGCAAGCCCAGAGCGGTAGTGGAAAGGAAAAACTCCCTAAATGTTGAAAACCTTGGGAGGACCGAGACTCAAAAAGGCCCCGTCCTCCTTGGGTGGCCTAGATGAAAATTGCTATAATTTCGTTTGTATTAGTGGTAAAACTAAGTAAATAATTTTTAAATAAGCAATTATTTCGTCCGATACACAGAGGCACTTTAGGATACTGAGTAATCAGCGGCTAAGTCCTTGGAGGCACGTGGTCCCTTGCCAACCGAACGATGGAGAGAGTCGCTGCCCTGTGGTGGGTCCGAGTCTGGTGTCTTCTGAACCGCTGCTACCAAGCAGGATGGATTGGTTTTCTCCAAACTCTGACCTAACCATCCAGTTCAGAAGCATCCAGTAGCAGAACCCGAAACTTGCTCAATTCTAACCTTCTATCTTCTCATATCCAATTTTGTGAGCCCGTACAAATTGTAACCTCGGTTACCAGTATACCGTGCGTGTAAGCAGTGGTTATCTGTTCTAATCTGATATCTGGCAATAACAAGGCTTTTTCACACAGAGAACAGCCATCGCTGGATATTATTTCTCTCGTACCATTCTCTGTAAAACCTGGAGACGGCTAGTAGACCAGGAGTTTCTGAAAACCTCACACAAGCCCAACAACCATGCCACTGTTCTCATGCAGTCTTCAGCGGGTCGCCTTGACCACATCGCTGATTTGCTCCCCTGTGATTGGCTGATTAGATATTTGTGTCTCCAAAAAGTGGCCGGTGAGTGTATTTATCAAGGCCTTTCATCATTTTGAAAAAACCCGCACCGCCCGCACTGTAAGTCCCACATTCTACGTGTATCTCCATTTCGGATATGAGTGACTGTTTCTTTGTTCAGAATGAGGACTTGAGCAAATGATGATCATTTTGTTAATGAAATCGTGCAGCCCTACTTACCAATTCAGCATAAATGGGTGGATTTTGTGTCATGTTATTTAAACTGTTCCTCAGAAAAGAGCAGCTCTACCAAAAAAATGATGCAGGCCTTTCACAGCATTCAGTCTAATCGTATCTGGTGTGAATGAGAAGGAGATCATGAAGATTTCCAGGTCTGGATATCATGTGGGGATAAGGGAAGGGAACGGGGTTCAGGGCGGGGCAGGGCAGAGGGGGAGGTGGACGGCTCAAAACCAGACAAACACACAACAAGGAGCTGAGGACCGAAAACCAGAGGGGCCATTTACCTTTTTGCTCCACTTCTATTGAGCAGTGAGAGAAAAAGTGGAAAGAGCGTCAAGGGAGATAAAGATTAGATCTACAGAAACTACAGAACATCGACAGCAGAGCGAGCCAGAGGAGGCACGAGATCACACACGTATACGAGGCGTTACAAAATCCAAGCACTCAAACACAGGCAGATGTAGCTGATATTTCTCAGGTTATACCATATGGCCAAAAGTATGCGGACACCCTGATTGCTTGATTGCAATTTATGGTGAAAGGGGAACGTCATGGATTGGACTTCCATACAGGTTTGAGAGGATGTGCAGTGGAAAGAATGGTATAACCCGCACCATAGTGGGACTGTGACGCAGTGGTCTTTGAGATTAGTAATAAATAGTCACAACCTGTCCATAGTGAGAGGCCTGACGGGAACAGGTACAGAGCCAAATATAAAGTATGGTGGAGGATAAATGGTTTGGGCCAATCTTGGGATTGTTCTTTGCCGTTTAAGCATGATCATGTGCCTTTGTCCAAAGTTCAAGCCAAAAGTCCTAGGCCACCATTAAATTTGTTTACAATGATATAATATCCATATATTTTCTAACTGGTATGTAAAAAACTGGGAAAGTGGTCAAGCAAATTAGAACAGTCATCATCTTGACTCTACAGTAGCAAGAATTTAACCTGACTCCCCTTATATTTGGTCAGGTTGCCAAGTTGACCCTTTTACAGTCTGAAGAATGGTCTTTCTGAAAGGGTGGCGGCCAAGGAAGGATTTATGGGAGGTCACGCTAAATACGCTGCAGATTTTGTTCTGAAAACTGCTTGCTGTAGTTGTTTTGTACATATTTCCTCGATCTTCTTGGATCTTAATAAACAAGATTAACAGACAGAAGTAATGATTTATGCTCAAATCGAATGATGGCTTAACTGCATATGGCTCGACCAATTTGGTGTTGAAGAACCTGACCGCATCCACATCCAATCTCTTTAATGAGTGCTAAAGCTAAAGCTCAATGCACCACACAAAGGCGATCGCGTGTTCCAAAATCCACTTGAAACCATTTATCAGGCGTCTGCACACTTTTGGCCACGTAATAAATCTAGGCATGTCGTTCATGTGAGATACTAATTATCCCACTGCACTGGTGGATTATTTTCAAAAAAATGTCCTGATGTAACAGTACTGTGCAAAAGTCTTTAGATCATCAGACTGTCTCAGATTGGATTTAGATATTGTTTAGCAGTGGTGTAATGACCGTATATACGTGTTTTTTAATTGTTTTTCTTTATTAGTATACAACCAGGAAGAACGATGGGAAAAATAGAGGTGTGACCACCTAACATTTAGGCAATGGCAGCATCCGGCAGCCCCGTCGGGATTCCGAGTTGACCCTGTGCCGCCTGAAGAAGCTCGATCAGCAGCAAACAGATATTTGAAACGGCAATAAGGTCCCACAGATTTGGAATAGAACTGAAATCAGTGGCAATGTCAAAAAAATTTGGGTCCAAACAGCAATATGTTATATATAGTCATTACACCATTTCACAAACAACACATCTAATTGTGACAAAGCACAGTAGGTCTCGTCATAAATACATAATAATATCATAACAGAGATATATGACCGAATGTACAATGCATATGATGTATCATAAAGTATGAAACACCCAAAATACGGAATTGGGTTCCAACTTTAATGCTAAGAAACATCGGTCTGCTTGTGCTACCACAGAACCAGGACTGCTCTGGACCCCAGAAAATGGAGGTTCCCGGCGACTGAGTTCCCAGAACTCAGTCCTGACCCGTGTTGCTGGCCGTCAAGACACATGGATGGAAGCTGAGAAATCCGAATCGAGGTCCTCAACGAGGGAATGACTCATACCTCGCAACCTGCTGAACCATAGAGCAATGTGACCGACTAACATCACCTTGCCGGAGGCGGGATACGAACCACGGATTCTGGCTGTGAATCACTGCTCCACCAATGGCTCCTATTCGACCTCTGTGACCAAGATCACACCAAAAACTCCAGGCAGCCCAAGCTTTATGATCCCAGTTAGGCCAGTACCTTCACGCCGCTCTTCCAGAACCTTCCGCCGTTTTCCGAGTTACGGAGCGTCACAGGACGCGATAGCGCGAGCAGACCGGCAGTGCCTCCTACTATGAAAGCGCTGATAATATCTGAGCTCGTCGAGGGGTCCTGAACGGTGGGATTCTCATTATGAGTAAGATTATCAGGATCATGAGCGGCGTTTTTAACGCCCGCCAAATGATTCCGCTCCCATCATGTAAGGAATGATTCGAGTCCAAACTGTCGAGCGATGAGAAATATCGGATACATCTCTCGATACTTAAGATATTCAACAATCCATGCAGCAAACCGTTGCAAAAAATACGAAGCGCAAACTTTATAGATCGTACTGACTTATTTTTGACATCCCCGTTCGAACCGAAAGTCCTTCTATAAAAAACCGTAATAGCACATTTGATTTTCGGAGCATGCCATTAACATTCAGGAACCTCTGCTTTCAGCGCCTGTTGCTACAAAGGGTTAGGATCCTATTAAGAAAGAAAAGAGGTTAATCATTAAGAGAGGAAGAGATAAAGCATTCATATGAGCACTTGCGAAGGTTAGAAGAGGAAGCTGAAGGACACTTTAATCCGACTGCTTTCTCACAGGCCGATGCGTCCCGTCCGTCTGCGACAGGAGTGAATAGGATCCAGGGCAGGTCTGATTTTCTTACGATCCGTTTCGAGTCCCCTGCGTTACGGCCTCTCGCCGCTGAATCCTGAAACGCTGCATACGCACAACGCGAGATCTATAAAAGCTCTCTAATTATCCGGCAGCAAGACGCGAGGTCGTTTGTTTTAACGGCAGATCCTGCAGCGCGTTCTCACCAGCCGATTATCGGTTTTGTTTTCCGTTGGGAAGGGCGTAAGTATATGGAATGACGCGATTGAAATACGGAAAAAATCCCATTCTGGGATACGCGCTCGGCGGCCACTTTATTAGGTACACCTGCCTTCGAGGTTCTGTCCATACTGACATGATGCTGGACTGTGGTGGCCCAGTGGTTAAGGTGCTGGACTATGGACCAGAAGGTTCAGGGTTCAAATCCAACCTCGGCCGACGCGGTTGGGTCCCCGAGCAAGACTGTGTTAATTGTAAGTCGTTCTTGATAAGTGCTTCTGCTAAATGATATAAATGTTCATGTAAATCCCAAAAGAATCCGGTTTGAAGTGATCTGAGCTTCGTGACGTGGCACGTAAAAGCTGGCAAACCAGTGACGGGTCGATCCATTTTTTCGGGTTGCCATTGTCATTCTTATTGTTGGTTCTGCGTTAAGCTCACATGTTGTTTCCAGACTAAAAAAAAAAAATCTGCGCAGAAATGACAAAGGTAAGATGCTCATGGTAAGATATGGAATGGATAATGGATCGGCCTCATTGTCCCATATCTGATGAGTAATGATCGTCAATATCGGACGCCACACCAATCTAGAATCGGATTGCACCCATCTGTGGCTCAGCTGGTATTAAGGAGATCCAAAAAAAGATCCGCCACACCACTCATGGAATCAGATAAGATGTTTTTCTGATCTTATCCAATTTCGTGAGCCTGTAAAAACAGAGGTGGCACCTGGTGTGGTTGTCCGCTGCTGTAGCCCATTTGCTTCAAGGTTTGACCTGTTTTGCTCAGAGAAATGCCCTCGCTGGATATTTTCTCTTTTTTCGGAACGCCCTCTGTAAACTCTAGAGATGGGTGTCTGTGAAAATCCCACCAGACGAGCAGTTTCTGAAACATGCGCCTGTCCAGGAAAACACCCGAGCCATGTTCAAAGTCCTTTCGATCACCTTTCTTTCCCATTCTGATGCCCAGTGTGACCTTCAGGAGGTCGCCTAGACCACGCGTGTGTGACTAAATGCTTGACTAGCTGATCAGATATCTGCGTTACCAAACGCACGTACCTAATAAAGTGGCCGGCAGTTTTTACGGTTTACAGTTTCTGAAGTTGCTCCGAAGCAAAGGCTTTTCCACGGCTGAGCCGGCCCATTTATACGACGCCGTTAGTCAGGGCCGGTTGCACACGGCGCGAACTTTAACAGAGCGACGATGGCTCTTCTGTTAATTCTCCTTTAACGCCTTGCTGTCGCGCAGCGGGCGCAGTCGGTGGAACTGATCTCGCGAGACACGGCGGCCGCATTCCGGTCTGACAGAGACGTCTTGATTAAGCCATTTGTTTACGGCAGGTTCTCGACGAGGCGCGGGCCTCTCCAGACGATCCGCTCGTTAGCGCTTGCCTGCAAATGGTCATTTGTACTTAGAAATCAATTAACGCCGGTGGTTAGACGGCCGGTGTGCGTGCCCCTTTTTGTGGGGACGCGTCAGGTGACCACCAGGTTCCAGCTCTGTTCATAAGCATTCGGTGCAGCACGCGGCGTACAGAAAAGCACTCATTACAGCTCGCCGACCAAAAAAAAACAAAACAAAACAAACAAAAAAAAAAAAAAAGCCTGACAGCCTCTATACGGCTTTTTACCGCCAACTTTTTTTTTCTGAAGGGAAAAATGTTCCGGCTCGCAAAAAAAAAAAAAAAAAAAAATCAATCGCGCCGGAGCTCAAGCTGATGACCTTAGCTGTAAGTGAAGGCTTTTTCAAAACCCCCCTATTCACTGACAGAATGCAGCAGACCATGTGCTCCAATTCAATGGCGCTCTGAGAAACAAGAGGATTTAAAGATCCAAATGTGAGTGGAGGGGAAGAAAAGAGCAGGTCTGGAGAAGAGATTAACAGAGAGATGACTCAGTAGACTTGGCTACGTGAATTCAGCAGAGACGAGCCCCGGCTGCAAACGTGGAATCTTTCTTAAATCAAACGCAGCAGCATGCACTAATGGAAGGAGAAGGTAATGAGACAGTGATCGCTTCAAAGTAACTAAGCTCCCAGTTTAGCCGCTGAGCCGCGCTTTCTTAGGTCGCAGGTTTCAATACGTTTCGATTTTTTTGACGCGGGGTCCAAGACGAACGGAATTCTTACCACCGCCCAACCCCCAACCCCTAGCTGACCGACGCGGGGCGCTTTAATTCCGAACATATTTCAAAGCTGTTCGTGGGACGTCGTGAAACGCAATAACTGCTCCGTTCTGTATAAGCAGGAGCCTGGATGGCCGAAATTGAATAGTGTCACTCTGATCGATCGGGGGAAAGGGGGATGCCATTTCTCCAAACCAGAAAGCAGGGCCAATTATGCAGGGCCACAGATGGTTGTGGCATGATTGGGGATTAAACTCTGGGTGGCAGCGCTAAAGCTTTACCGTAGGCTTCGCTTCCTGTTAGAGTTGCTTAAACTCGGTTTGGGAGGAAGCCTGGCCAAGCGCTCAGACATCCTTAACGGAACGTCCATCACGACTCCTTATTCAGCTTTGTATATGATGAAGCGCTTCCCATTTGAAAGGCGTGAATGCATGTCCGATTCATTCTGACAGGGCGTAAACAGAGCGTAAAGCAGGCATCATACTGGTGAGAGAAACTGGTAGCTTAGTGGCTCGGGACGACCCGTTTTTATGCATCATTAACACATTACGCATCGTGGTATGTTCGTTACAGTTCCATGACCTGAAGACGACCGCGTGGCTGGATCGTGCGCCTTGGGTCATTCATTTGTGGGCAATTATCATGATGATTTTTGGTTCTGCCGATAGAAACGAAGAAAAGAAACGGATCTAATCAAACCACAAAATCAAGAAATAGCCCTGGGTTTGCTAAAGCTACGAAATGAATTCCGTTTTCGGTTTAAGCCCAGTTCTGACATGCAGGCCTAACTTTTATATTGTTACATTTATTTTGTATAAGTATCTGCCACTGAAGAGTGTATATGTGTATCTTTTATAAGATTTCATACGCATACATATTTCCTTGCGTATGTACGGGCGTTTTTTTTTTTTTTTCTTTCTTCTTCTTTTTTACGTTTATAGATTGTCTTTTGTCACTGGTTGGTGGTTAGTATGTGAATACGAAACCCTATAATTACCTGTTTTAAAAAGCAACAAATAACAATAAATCTTTGATAAATCTGTTTCCTACAAATTTGAGTATTTATATACAGTAGATTTCATAGTATGGATTTTTTTTTTCTTTTTGTCTCACCTTTTATTAGGATTATATTGTTATAAGTCTTACATTTGTTCAGTTCGACAAATGCTAATTTCTGCCGGATTCAATTTCCGACTGTGTTTTAGTGCACAATGTAGAACCTACAACTCCATTATGAGATCCAATTAATTTCATACATATGTTTATATATAGATAGATAGATCTCCATCCATTATCTTCCATAATCCACACGGGTTCGTGGGCCAACCCTAGACGGGGTGCCAATTCATCATAGGGCGCACGCATGTCTTTAGACTGGGAGGAAGCCAGAGTACATGGAGTAAACCTACGCAGGCACGGGCAGGACATGCAGACTCCACCCAGAACGGACCCAGGCTGCTCCCGGGCTGAACCCGAGACCTTGCTGTGAGGCAGCGGTGCTACCCACCGAGCCACTGTGCTGGACCTTCAGGCTTAAGGACCATCTGATTTGGCCAAAGATGTGCTTTTTATGACTATGCAGTAATGTGCAAAAGTCTTAGACCACCCTTAGATTTGTTGTTTTGGCACACAATAATTAACATATTGTCGAATATTAAACCCAGAAACATCTAATCTGATTTGGATTTGTCAATCCATAATCCTCTGTTCCCCTAATCTGTAAACCAGTCTTGAGTTTTAGCATGTAGTACCTTTATCACTCTGTTTTCCTTCTGAAAAAAGTGGTTCCTTGGCTGCTACCCTTCCAAAAAGACCATTCCTGACCGTAGAAGAGTCAACTTAACATCCTGTTGAAAGTCCAAGATGCTTCTAAACACATGCCACTGTAGCAGAAGCTGTTTTTTAATTACTGCATGTACATGTACAGTAAATAATCGTATACTGACAGAAACAATGGTATATCTTATCCAAAGGTGGCCTAAGACTTTTGCACAGTGCTGTATACGTATGTATAAATATGCAATTGTTGCTATATTAGTCGTAATTCAGTTCTCATTCGTGAATTTGTCCTAATGTTATGTTTTTAATTAAATCGCTGCTGCTACATCTGCAGCAAACTCAGTTGCGGAGCAACCGACACTCAGAAGGAGCCCTAAATAAAGTGAAATGGGAATAAATAAAATAACATCTCATTAAACTTTGGTTTATTAGTTGATTTTGTGATTAGATGGCGAAACAATAAAACTGAGCTACTTCGCATTTTTACAACCATTTACCCAGGGATGAAAATGAGAATTGTTGATGATACTGTTTATTAAAATGCAAATCGAATGATCGAGGCTATACGAACCAGGATTCTCCACGACAGGCTTTGGAACATCAAGATCAATTCTAGATCTGTATTCAGGTGGATCGTGTCATCATTTTGTACATTTCTGATGGTAATCCTCATTGTCATGGTTCTGGTCCTGCACTGTAGATGCTGAGAAAGTGATCACTGTGTGATCAACTGATATTGTCAATTTCTGACAGAACAAAGAAGAGGGAACAGTTCCCGAGTTACAAAGCCTGTTCTGAAGCAGTCGTCTTCATTCATGACCTGAAGAAGGAAGGTTATTGAGTGCTCGGTTGGTTCTGCGTCAATCAAAACTTCACAACTTCAAGATTCCCTTCTTTGCGTGGAAAACGTACAGGAAGCGAGAGGAATGGGCTCGACTGGTGGTATCAGAAGGATGTGAATGAAGACTTACTGTACGGGACGCACTCATACTGGACCTCCAGATACTTATACGTTCCAGGGCAAGGATCTGGAAAGACATCAGGACCGGTGATAACCACACACTGTGTCCGGTTGTTACACCTGGAAAACAGAGCAAGATTAAGAGCCGGAGGGTTAGTGCACAGGTCAGGTTGAGAATTGAGAACATTTTTGCACCTAAGAATGAAACGGGTCGGCGTTCATTAAAGGTCAGCGAGGATCTGGAGAATTTCCCAGGATCACTGGACACAAATGCAAATGGGCAAATTTCCTTTTGGAATTTACAGAGACTCACGTCCTCCCACAGTTCAAAGACATGCGTCTTAGGTTATTTGGTGTCTCTAAAATGGCCCTTCGTGTGAGGCAGAGCTGCTACCCACCGAGCCACCGTGTCTTCCCCGTGTCTGCATGGGTTTACTCCAGGTACTCCGGTTTCCTCTCACAGTCCAAAGACATGCGCCTTAGGTTAACTGGTGTCTCTAAAGTGGCCCTTAGTGTGTGACTGTGTGGGTGAGCATGTGTGTGTGTATGTGTGTGTGTGTGTGCCCTACGATGAATTGGCGCCCCGTGTGGGGTTGTTCCTGCCCTTGCGCCCACTCTTTTCTCTCCAAATCGACCTATAGGGATGACATTGAGGAACAGATCTGGAGATTTGGAACAGTACACCGGGAGTAGCAGAGTGAAACCGGGAAAGAACTGTTTTCTGTAAAAAAATAAAAAATAAATAAAAAATCCTTTAAAGCTAAATCAGCCTGGTACGTTTTACCCACCTTTAACCCGCTTTTAAAAAGAAGCGTCAGTTCAAACTGGTTGCGACCGAGCTGCGCGAAGTACGGCGCTCCGTCCGCGGGGAGCGGCTAATAGCTTCAGTGAAGGGACGCTGATTGACAATGAGACAGACTAAGTGTCGGGACTGAACTCAAAATTCAGCTCAGGTCTCGAGCCGGAGCCTCATCAGGCATTCATGTGTTCGGCGCTCTCCGAGGAATAAATCACCTTAAGTATTTCAAACAGGAATCATTTGCGCACTTGTGTGCGACTGCTGTGCGACTCCCAGCTTTTTTACAGTTGCCGGTGACCTTGACTGTGAAGTTCCACGTCTTAGTGAATTAAAACGAATTAACTGCGCCAGCGCGTGCGGGCGTGAGCGCCTGCCTGCCCGCCTGCCCGCCCGCCCGCCTGTCTGCCTGCGTGCTTGCGTTCGCGCGCGCACTTTGCCGGACGAGCGCTCGCCGGAATGGATTTCTGAGTAAATAGGTGGCGAAATTGTCCAAACTTCAATCAAGCGTTCTATATGCCCAGGGATTAATTCTAGAAAATGTGCAAACAGGGTGGATCTGCTCCCGAAATACGCCGAAATGAACCTGAAATTAACTGTTCTAAATATTTCAGTAGGTCTTCCGTTTTGACCCCGACGTCCTGTGCGGGGTTATGGCAAACACTGAAAGGAAACTTAAACTCAAAGAAAAAAACCTCCCTAAATGGGAGGCCAGGCCAGTACCACCTAAACGCAATTCCATACAGGACTGTGCAAAAGTCTTAGGACACCACTGGAGTTGTAGCGACGGTGCAATGACCATTTCGCCATCATTTCTCAGACTTTTCGTCGAAATGCGACCAGGAACTACAGTACATTAAAGGTGCAGCATTTAAAGGTGAAAAGAAAATGAGAAAAAAAAAAAAGCTTCTATAGGCTACAGTGGAAGGTATTTAGTAACGAGCAGCAGATTTCAGGTTCAACAGGTCTAAGTTGACCCTTCTCCCGTCGTTTTATGGGGTAACAGCCAAGAATTGGGATGAAAAGGCTAAGATATGATACAGATCTTACAAAGATTGGAAAGAAGAAGACTGGAAATGAGTATTATGGCGTGAGGAAGCCAATACATGTTGCTATGTGGTATCTACGGACATTGAAGCGTTGGTGGCCTAAGACTTTTGCACGTGTATGTTTGCATTCGATAAGGCATTAAGCAGACATTCTTATACAGATCGACTTACAAGCCAAGTAATTGTGGATCAAGTAGAAAACAGGTGGGATTTGAACCCTGCCCTGCCCTGCCCTGCCCTGCCCTGCCCTGCCCTGCCCTGGACCTTCTGGTGCTTAGTCCAGCACCTTAAGCCCTGATGTTGATCTAGCTGAGGGTTTGAACCCACATCCTCAGGAGCTGTCTTTTACCCGTGAGCCATATATGCATGCATAACTCGGGCATCTCTAAAAATGTATTCAGGTGTCAACTGTCAACTGTGTCACTCGATGTCAGGTGTCAGCTCGGTTCTCTGTGTAATTTAGCTGTTGTGCCAACTTGTCATGTCATCCGTGTCCCGATTCAGGTATAGCGCCCATTTGTCATCTGCCACTTCATTCAGGTGTCAGCTTGGTCAACCGTGTCGCTTGACGTTACGCCTGCTTGTCAGGTAGCTTGGTGAAATTGGCCACATGCATCAATCAAACTTTCAAACCGAGGGATCGACGGCAGCAGCGCAGGCTCGGTTTTCGGTATAAGACAACTGACCGGAAGGCTGAGGGTTCAAGTCCCGGGGCCGCCAAGATGCAACTGTTGGGTCTCAGGTAGGGATGTGGGTAGAGATTGCAATAACGGGCTTCGTGGAAGATTCACGACGTCTTGTGCAACTGCCTTTTTTTTTTACGAACACCGGCGGGTGAAACGTAACGTCATATTATCACGTTATCTTAGAAATGAAAGCCTTTATTGTCTTTCTTATCCTCTGTTCTGCGATGCAAAACTGCCTTGTTTGTTTATTTTGAAGTTCAATTTAAGATAGAGTTTGATGAAATGGCTGCAAATAGAACAATGTGCTGCAGAGGCATTAATGTGCTACAGGTGACCAAAAGTATTGGGACACAAACCGATGTGGACAAAAGTATTGGGACACAAACCCACATGTGGACAAAAGTATTGAAACACAAACCCACATGTGGACAAAAGTATTGAAACACAAACACATGTGGTCAAAAGTATTGGGACACAAACACACATGTGGCCAAAAGTATTGAAACACAAACCCACATGTGGTCAAAAGTATTGGGACACAAACCCACATGTGGACAAAAGTATTGAAACACAAACACACGTGGACAAAAGTATTTAAGCACAAACCCACATGTGGACAAAAGTATTGAAACACAAACCCACATGTGGTCAAAAGTATTGGGACACAAATTTGAGACCTATATCAGGCACTATTGCAGTTCATTCAGTTCATTCAGAAAATGCAGATCTAGCTTTAAAAACCCCTACAAGTCTTTTCCATTTCAAAATATTGAATAAAAAGCAAATATTCTGAATTGTTATCCTTCAGAAATTTCAATAATGACATTTGATGAGTTAAGACATCGATGCTACATCAGAAGATTTTGTTTACAATTTTCTGGAAACAAAGTTTCCTTTCATTGCTTTTCTTTTTTTTTTTTTGCTTAGAAACAAAGAAAAAAGTACAGAGTTTTGCACTGTGTACACCTTTAAAACAATAAAAAAAAGGGATTTTTTTTTTTGGCTGTCTTATCGTTTGCAAATCGTGAATCAAATCGATCCATGAGAACAATGTATCGTTACACCCCTAGTCTCAATTATGAACTGCTTTACTAGCTCTCTGATGCAACAAAGAATTTAGACCAGCTGCTTAAATCTAAGATTCGCAGGCACCAGGGCTCGGGTATTTGGAAGCCGGCAGCATCGTTCAGGCACTAATCCTCCAAAGAGGTGAGGGGAAAGATCAATATCCGAAGCGACCAATCATAATCAGCCACATTATTACACACTGCGCAGTCTTTCCTTCCGTCCGTTTGTCTTGCAAATGATTGCCTACCATTATTCCATCAATCCCAGTTCAGACGTCGTTAGGAGTCGATACGGACTGACACCTACTTACTTTTCCGAAATACCGAGCCGGATGCAGCATACAAATCAACAGGTCGCCCAGACCGACCCTTCAAGGATAACCTTATTTAATTTTATTTTCAAATTCAAGCCGCTCTGCCACCCCAGCCCACCTCTCCTGCGCTCCGGTGCCCACGCACCGTTAAGCACACAGTGTAGCGCTTCACCCTTCTCCCGCCTCAAAAGAAAGAGCAGTTGTGCATTTTCGGATTTTCGAACTCGTACCCGGACGACGCCCTGGCATTTGCCCTAGACGCTAATTTCAATAATTGGGTAATTGGGTCTGCCGTCCGGGCTTTACTATGACGGCCGATCTCTTAAATATTTATAAACACACACATCTTCTGGGCTTTATGAATATTTCAGACTGGGCTATTTGGTTAGAAAAACATGAGGAAACCATGAGGGCTAAGATTATCTCACAGTTGGAACTGTTCTGCTCGAGCCTGTAGCAGAAATGTGATAAGGGAAAATAAATTATTACCATATGACTGACTCATGGCTTATAAAGGATTATATATATATATATATATTTTTTTTTTGCCCTTGTTTAAACCACTCATGTCCTGGTCAGGGCAGCACGGGGGTTCGGTGGGGCAACATCACTGCCTCACAGCAAGAAGGTGCTGGGTTCTGTCTCCTTCGGCCTGGGTGCTTTCTGTGTGGAGTCTGCATGTCCTCCCTGTGTCTGCGTGGGTTTACTCCGGGTACTCCGGTTTCCTCTCACAGTCCAAAAACATGCGTTAGGTTAACTGGTGTAAAGTGGCCCTTAGTGTGTGACTGTGTGTGTGTGTATGTGTGTGCCCTGCGATATATTGGCGCCCCGTCTAGGGTTGTTCCTGCCCTCGCGCCCAAAGTTGCCGGGTGGACACCGGCTGGCCCGCGACCCCGTGTGGATTAAGAGCAAGATAACGGATGGATGGATGTCCTGCTGAAAGTCACAGATTCAAAGGAGGCAGGTTCGGGTTTGCATGTACCATGTACAAGATCCCTCACCTGGTCTCCCCTCCCTCAGGTATGGCCGGTCGTCAGGCTTTTCTAAATTTGAACCTGTGTAGCTCTGTATAGTGTTTTTTTTTTTTTTTTCGAATAGCTGGGACCGCAAAGGTACGTCTGCGTTTTTGTCGCGCGGGCCAAATTCGAAATCTGAGGCTGAAAGACGTGTGAATATAAAAGATTGGTTCAAATGAATAAACCGATGGCGAAGCCAAACCTGACTGAGTGCAATTGATATATCATAAATCAAACTCGCAGCTGGGCGACATTCTAATCAGACAGGCGTGATGGCAATTTTCAAAGGGTTAATGAGGAATGGAAATGAGACTTGTCAACAAAAGTAAATAGCACATTTTTAATTGCTTTCTCCCAAGCCCGTATTGAGACGGACTCCCAGGCGGGAACGGTCCCCTGTAGCTATATTATCGCCTTACAGTCACACTCCACACTCCAGTTCTCTTACTTACAGCAGCCGTACCAGGCAGTTGCATCATCATCATACCCACTCCAAACATATTTATGCGTTTGGTGTCTGGCAAGGATGACTTTTAGCTTAGCATGACCTCTAACGAAAATATGTCACGTACGGCTGGTGAATCAGACAGAAAAGCAGAAATACGTCTAGCACACATCAATAATTCTATTGTTTCTATTGCAACTATGTCAGCAGTGGCATAACAAAAGTTCACAAAGCTTTTAAAAATTAAAAAAAAAAACTTTCTTTTTCTATGGTGTTTTATACAGAAGAGCAAGAGCTAACTTTGATCAAACTAAATCGGTATTAGATTGGATTGGATTGGATTAGACCTGTTATGGGACATCCTGGTACCGGAAATCCACTGTTTCAGTGTCAGTTCCAGTTTCAACACCTCCGATTCTAGGATCATATCCTTATTCTCCAGTACCACGCCCAAACAAAAGCTCCAAACCCAAAGTCAATGTTCTAATGCCAAGCTCTATTTTGTTCTGTTACTAGTTCAAAATGTATCGTTTCTAACGTTCTTTTTCTAATATGACCAAAAATCTCTTATTAGTACCAGTTAGCTAAGACTTTCACAACTGTAATATAGTTATTACATAATTATTACATACTACACAAATATTGATTCTATTATAGAAAGTACTTATGATAGTTGCAATTAAATGAAACTGACGCAGTTATGTAGGTATGTTTTGTAGTAAATGTTACATTTTTTAGGCTATTTTTTAGTTTTATATTACATTATATATTTGTTTGATGACTATTTTTTAGTTTTATATTAAATTCAATATTTGTTTATAGGTCATAGGTTTAGTTTTAGAGTAAATTCTAGATTTTTGTAGATTTTTTTTTTTAGTTTTAGAGTAAATTCTAGATTTGTTTGTAGGTTATTTGTTATTTATTTATTTATTTATTTTTTTTTTTTTTTATATTTTCACTTAATGTCATGCTTTGCATTTTTATTTTTGTATATTTGCAGGTCTTTTTGTTTTGGGGTGTACCAAAAATAACAGTGCCAACAGCACTCCCTGAGTTCCAGTACCAAACAAATAGTTACAAAACTGAAATTTCAATGTTCCAAAGCTGTGGAGTTTCATCCAAAGGTCATTATTACATTATATAAACAAAAGTTTGTGGACACCTCTTACTTAGTCAATTAGTGAGCTCTGCTATTTCAGTAACAGCCAAAAAACTGTCACAAATTCATCATATCATTCGTGCATTTCTGGATTCCCCATAGACAAACAGTGGCAGTAGAATGGGTTGCATTGAATACCCCAATGACTTTTTCAATATGACACTTTAACCTCAAGTCAGACACACAAAAAAGTGAGTCAAGAGCTATTTTCTAACATCATAAGCTGTTATATATATGTTCCAATATCTAGTGGAAAGCCCTTGTAGAACAGCCAAGGTGGGAGATACCAATTTCAAAGTTTTGGATGTTTTGTAATGTCCTAAAAACTTTTCCGTTTAATGTACATGTACATTATTTAGCGGACGCCCTTATCCAGAGCGACTTACAACTGATACAGTCTTACAATTCAAGCAATGGGACTTGCTTAAGGACCCAACTGTGGCATCTTGGCAGAGGTGGGATTTGAACCCAGGACCACAAGATCCAGAACAATAACCACTAGGCACCTGCCCTCTGAATGCACTCACCACAACATTATTCTACACAAAAACCCAAAGAATAAATATAATAAAGATTACTGGTGCTGTTATTGCTTGGCAAAAACAACGGTAATTGTGCTATTATTTGCGAGTTTGTTTTCAAATTATGAAAAAAAAAACAGGTCATTTCTAAGTTCTACTTTTTTTTGTAATGTATTATAAACGTACATCTGCACCATCCTTTCTAACGCCTCGCTCTGACGCTGCCAATCCCACTGGTGGTGCTTGGTGTACTGGTTCCAGTTTGGGGCAGCTCTTGTTAAATATACGCTGGTGAAAAGCCCTTTGAGATTGTTGTAAGAAGTAATTTTTGAATGTGATTGCTGTTTTTGTCTCTGGTGCAGCTTTGTTTTGACCAAGCCCAACTTCAAACGTCATCTGAGACACGACTTTGAAGGAGTTTAAAACAACCGTGCTGACCCTCTCCCCCCACCCCCCACCCCTCCCTCCGGCACCCCAAATCTACGCCAAGTAATAAAAGCTCGATGGTCTCCAGGAACCAGAAAACCCACTTCATTTGAGGAGAAGAAAACCTCTGAAACCAGCAGTGGGTGGAATCAACACGGTGCCAATTATAGTCTGAATGGGAACATATGGCATGCTGGGTGTTCTGGACATTAAAGACAAGCAACAAAAATTAACAGCTACTGAATTTGAATCATGAGGTTCAAAGCAATATAGTTGAGAAATACTGCCATTCAAACCTTTGAAATTTGTACTATTTGTACTATTTGTATAAGTCGCTTTCCTCCACAATTACAGATGACAAAAGACAACTTCCAGTGCCAAAAATCTCACCTCCAATACCAATTCCAGTTGGTCTATTCCCATTAACAAACATTCTCCAAAGCCAAACCTCAGGTCGGGTAAAGATTTAGTTCCTTTCCCAAATGATCCACTTTCAGTATCTGATGGGTCAGTGTTTAAGCCAAAGTTCTCCTCTGAAGTACTAAGGAGTTGAGTTTTCCAGTCCATAGTCTGAATTTAGAAGTCATATGGCTGAATATATGTATTAGTAAATAAATTCAAATCGCTTTACCTAAAAGGAGATCAGCCACTTCCAGCACCAAATGTACCAACTCGGGAAGCAAAAGTTCCTCCGGTTCCTAAGGTACCAGTTTCATACTCAGATGTTTCTGTCTCATTATCAAAACATACCAGTATCCAAAACAAAGGTTCTTTCTCAAAGCCTCTAAGTTTCTTAACCAAACACCAGTAGCAATGATTTAAAGATTCCGTTCATTTTCAAAACAATCCAGTTTCAGTACCAGTACTAAAGACTGATTTCACAACCAACAGTCACTGTTACGGCAGCAAACAAAATCAAACGGTCCAAACATTCAGTCATTCATTATCTTCTGCTTAATCCACACGGGGGTCACGGGCCACCCGGCAATTCTGGACGAAAGACCAGGAACAACCCTAGACGGGACGCCAATCCATCGTAGGGCACACACACATACACAGTCACACACTAGGGGCCATTTTAGAGGAATCAATTAACCTAACTCGCATGTCTTTGGACTGTGGGAGGAAACCGGAGTACCCAGAGTAAACCCACGCACACACTGGGAGGACATTTGGACTCCATACAGAAAGGACCCAGGCCGCTCCACCCTGGGACAGAACCCGGGACCTTCAGGGGTGGTACCCACCGAGCCCCCGTGCTGCCCAAAGTTCCAAACAACCCAGGTTCAAACGAAACAGCTTCCAGTTCCAATACCTTCGGCGAACGTTCTGATCTGGTCCCCTTGACGTGCGACAATCAGCACCACGCACATGATTCGAGTTGAAACATCCATTTCTATGCAATAACAAGACGACCTTTCCGTTTCGCTCGTCTTCCGTGGAAGAGCCGGTCGTTGAATATTAATGCCGAAGTGTAAAGCGCTCTCCTAAGTACGAAACAACTTTCGCACGTTCGCACAGACTCTTTACAAGATCAAACACCTGGATCTTTCCTTTTGGAATTCAGAAAGGGCTCGCAGTTCGAAAGGCATATAACCGTCACGAGCAATTTTGTTTTTCCTCTGGATCACCAGCTTGCGCATCACCTCCTCCGAGCTCTGATCCTCAGAGTCCTTTAAAAACTAACGGCAGACTAAAATCTGCTCCGCCGTTGTTCCGCGTGCGTCTCCACTCGGCGCTTCTGTTGTTCGTCGCGCCTTATGAAATGTTAATATCTGGGGTGCTTTAAATATATACCGTCGCAGCTGGCAGCAGCTGAGAGCTGAGAGCTGAGAGCTTACGCTGGGAACGTGCGTATCTGTAGTCTGGCTCGAGCTCGCGAGCGTCCTGAGAGAGCAGCGGCAAGCTGCAAGTGTCACAAATATAAATGGTTTGAGAGGAGAGCATTACTCAAGACTGCCGCCTGTGCCACTGCTGGCAAGGAAGAGAGATTTGAACAAAGCAAAACCAGCTTTTCAATCTGTTAGGCTGCTCAGGAAATGGCTGTGTGTGTCTCGTGTATTACATTTACGAGATGGAACAAGCCGAAGGCGCGCTCGACGCTGGAGACGATAAATATACGGTAATCGTCCGAGGGCTTGCCACGCTCTCGCACGTTCACTGCAGCCGTTCTGTCTCTGTGCTGGGTCGCACAGCTATCGTTTGCAGCTCAGCATGCTCGATTGGGTCCTAAAACGAACGAAACGAATGGCAGACCCAGACAGCCGAAAGTATCCAGACGAACTAGGCGACAGACAAGACCTTACAAAAGCTTGAGCGTTCATGTGAGAGCACCTGTCAAAGCCTTTGGCGTTTTGGAATCACCGCTTTGAATCTTGATGTGAAGTCCAAGCCACAGGCCGACCGTTTCAGTCCTGGTTCACAGAACGTAATGTGGATATTAAAATGGCAGTTGGTGTGGGGGTGGGGCCGATGGTGGGGAGCAACTGGCCACACACACACACACACACACACACACACACACACAAAAACACACTCACTCATTGACATCATTCTCATTGAAGATGGCAACTGGCTCAACAAAAGCATCTAATGTGCTAGGATTCGAACCCGGGTCACTGCAGCACTAACTGCTGCACCAACGTGCCTCCTGGAAATAAGTTCTAAAAAGCTGTCACTTTAAACTTAAACGTTTTCCAGGAGGTAGCAGCGCTTGTACTAAAGAGGCGAGGCAAATCCAGACCTTCCTGGCACCCATCCAAGTCAGATTTGTTCAAAGTACAAGATCATGAAGTGTGCCTCAGCGCTTGAAGTCCAACGGTTGTGTGCTTTAGACCACTCAGGACAGAACTGGATCACTGAGTGGAAGTGAGCTATTCCCGATTGACCAAGTGGCCTTTTAAAGAGCATGGTCTGATTTCTCGGATCGGGTTAAAACCTAGAAATCAGATGAAGGAATTTGATAAAGAAAACAGGATTTGATCCGGGGAATCAGATTTCTCGGCTCATGCGTACTCTGTTGTCAGTCTGCGCACGCACTCAAACGTAACCGTACAGAGTATAGAGCTGTCTCAGAAGCGGCTGGCAGAATCAAACACGGCTGCCAGGTCCACTTATTCTACGACACTTTCCTTCCTGTTCTGGGATTAGACCTAAGGCTTGTTTCTCTCGTGGGATCTGGCAACCCTGGACTCCGCGATAGAGCTTCGGAACGCTTTTGGGGAGACTCCGAAAACACAGTGCGTGCTTTAGGAAAAGGAGAATTTCATTATTTAGTTATTAAAGTATGAAGTCTAAGTTACATGATTATTATTAGATTATTTTCCGCTTATTGTCTAATTGCCTTTTACAGTCCCGTAAGCCAAAGTGGATTTAAACTCATTGGATGCAAGTGGATTTAGTGAGAAAATCAGATTTTCTGCAGTTATCGGATTATTCAGGTGCCTGTAAACTCACTCACGGTTACCTGGCTGGGATTCTTTGTAGACCTGACTGAGGTGCGTCCCTATACTTTTGGTCTGCATACTGTATTATAGTATTATTACGTATAAGTGTTATCCCATACTCTGTAAACTGTCCTTGAAATAACGTTCGCTTTCTGCTCGGATGTTTCGAATAGACAAAATAAAACCTGTGCAAACCTGCGGCCACAAAAAAAAAAAAAAAAAAAAAGAAGAAAGAAGGAAAACAAAAAAAGGATTTGCACTCGTTCCACCCCAGAACGTGCCTTACTGACAGCGTTTGTTTTTCGCCATCCCTCTCAGGTGCACGCGGTTTATAGTAGCTCTTTAGCGGTGCGCGACTGAGCCTTAGCGCTGCAGTTCAGGTGTGTTTATGTTATTACAGCTGTCCTCAAACGCAGCGACTACTGGCGAAGAAAAAACAAGCAGCGTGCCTACAGAACGGCTGAATAATAATAATAATAATAATAACGCGCTATCTACCCTCGAATCTGGAGGGCAGGAAATGGAGTCCACATTTCCATTATGAGTGATGCTTGGCACGCAGGATTTACCTCTGAGATATGATTTTGTAAGCGTCTGGGAGGTAGCAGTTGATGTTTTCCATCTGGAAGGGGTCGGCGTCGCAGATCTTGTCGTCCGTGCGCCCGTAGTTGGCCGTCTCGATCATGATGACGTCGCTCCCCGGGCACCGCAGGTCGATGGGGTAACCCTCGCACGACAGCTCTCTACGTACCAGGCCGAAGGGGAGGGCGGCTCGACTGAACGCTGCGGATCACAAAGCACAAACGGCACGATTAGCATAAAAACTGTAGGGCGCATTCCGTGTGTTCATTTGCTAAATAGGCACCGACGACCCACAGTGGCTAATTAGCACATTTCATAGCTAATTAGCATAGCTAACGAGGTAAATGCACAGTTTATAAAATAGCATCAACAACAAAGCGTGCAATGTACCCTGGAGCCATAAAGAAGTATAGATTTATATATAAAGCAGGGTAATAAATGTCTAAACAGGAACTGTATACGTGTATAATAAACACAAATATATCTATAAACACGAGCTGTATAGCTGTAACTAATGTTATAGATCTATAAACATTAGTGATATAGATCTATAAACATTAGTGATATAGATCTATAAACATTAGTGATATAGATCTATAAACATTAGTGATATAGATGTATAGCATTAGTGATATAGAAGTATAGCATTGGTGATATAGATGTATAACATTAGTGATATAGATAGTAATAGTGATTAGTGATATAGATGTATAACATTAGTGATAGAGATGTGATAGTGATTAGTGATATAGATGTATAACATTAGTGATAGAGATGTGATAGTGATTAGTGATTCAGAGTTCTTTGACTGAACAGTTTGTTGATAATAACAGAAGGTTTATGAGAAGTCGATAGCAGCAGCTATAATTCAGCACGTCGTAGCTTTTCATTGAAGCAGCTGTAGCCTCATGGCTGTTTCACCTCGGGGGCAGGCCGAACATGTTTCTTCATTTGTGTCCGAGCTTGTAACTGATACGCGGGTGTTTGCGATGTGCAGTCGCTGTGTCTGTCTGCGTTTATGTAGACAGACGATTAACTAGATGTTAGTGAATGTCCTTCATGCTCGCTGCAGCATCAGGCTCAGTAACCCTAGCAGAGCATCCATCAGGATAGAGTAATGGAGCAGGAATGTGGGCTGCTACGCTTTGGATTCAGGACCAAATGAAGATCACAACCGGGGTTTGTGCTGACGGGAGAACAAAAAGTAGATGTTCAGCACATGAAGAGGAGGGGAACCGAGAGTGTCCTCAAACAAAAGACAAAAGAGCTTAAGCACATGTGCTGTTTTATTTTAATGTAGAAGATGAAAGGCATTGTTTTTGTTTAATTATTTAGTTTTCTTTTCTTTCTGCAGATGCAGGCTACACGGCAGCCACGTCTCTCATGAGCTGAATGAATGAACCTCTCACAATCAATTCTAGTAGCATCAGGTTATTCTTCTTTTGATTTAGAGGTTTTTAATCACGTTTAAGAAGCTCAGGTTCAAAATTACCAACCCTGACTTTTCACGCTGGAATCAAAGGGTTTAAAAAAAAGCAAGATGCAGATAAAGACCTTGTGGTGGCAATAATGAATTAACAAATAAACAAACAAATAAAATAATAACGCAAGTGTGAAGTTTGCATGTTCTCCTTGTGTCGGTGAGGGTTTCCTCCCAGCTTTATTTATTTATTACTATTAACATCATCAGTATTATTATTAGTAGCAGTAATATTACTAAAGGTATTATTAATATTTGTAGCATTAGAACAATAAGAACAACAACAACACACAGCAAGAACAATAATCATAATAATCATAATAATAACAACAATAATAAAACTAGTACTTATAATAACTCCATAAAAGAATAAATCTAATACTACAAGTAATAATCATATAATTAAATTAAATAAATATGTAACTAGTATTAAATACCAACAAACATAATAATAATAATACTTATTATTATTATTATTAGAAGTATTCAGTTTCACTTTAGTACCAAAGTTTTATTATTATTTGTAGCATTAAATATATATTTTAATGGTATTAGTATCATTAATTAATGATGATGATGATGATTATATAATGTTACTATTAATATCATTATTATTATTATTATTATTATTATTATAATTAAATGATATTGTTATAATATAATGATATTATTATATGAATATTAT
>JAUZST010013474.1:0-10000 GCA_034779995.1 Parotocinclus haroldoi
TGTGTGTGTGTGTGTGTGTGTGTGTGTGTGTGTGTGTGTGTGTGTGTGTGTGTGTGTGTGTGTGTGTGTGTTTGTAAAACCTTCTGGAATAGATTTCACGGACAAAAATGGACCTGCATTGTGAGCAAGGGTGGCTCTATACCCAGCATTAGTATAGTGTTCCTAATAAAGTGCAAAGTGTATGCTTACAGTTCCTGTATAGATTATCAAACGCCCACTTTCTCATCCAATCCCATCAATGACAAGGCAAATAATACATTTCCATATGATTATAAAAGAAATAGGAGTATTATTAAGATTTCAGATGATGTATTTTAGTCGCGGATGAACCCGCTGATTATTTATAATGCGCAGGACGAGAATAAACTGACTACTGACACATCCGCCTTTTAAATAGAGCCAGAGTGCGCCTGATGTTTACATCCATTCCAGAATGTTCTGGACGCTTCCACCAAGCAAATTTCGGCTAATTAAAGGATCTTATATGCATGTTATGTTATTCGAGTGTTTAAATACGAGATCGAGAATAAATAGCTACTTACCACGCGTTGATGCAACACGGTATTCCTGCAAACTGGCTCAATGTTGCTGTGGTGATCCAGCAGCTCGTGCGCGTCACGCCGCTCCCGATTAGCGCCGCGGTTGTGTCTCAATTCAACATCACGAGACTACCACTTGCCCTTCCAAGGTAGACTATACTAGAATCTAGAAACTTTCATGTTATGTTTATTTGAATTCAGAACTATATATACAGACACCATCTAACTATGCATTGACAGATGCCTGTAATAAAGAATCTAGCTATCCACCGTAAATAAATACTGAATAGATCAAACAAGCAAATTCCTCAAATGTCTTCCCTATGTACTTTTTATGACTCTTTATTTGTGACATGGAAATAACTAATAAATAAATTAACAGTAAACTCACAAAGAGCTGTAGACTGTACCCCCAAGCATCCCAAGCACTCTGTTTATCTGGAGGGATCGACCTGCCATCATTTCCATCAGTGCCTCTTGAGATCCTGTATAATATTTGCATTTTATATTGCCTTTGGATAGATCACTAAGCAAAAGACTGAATGCATCTGTGAAACCTGCAAAACATCTCATTTCATTAATCCAAAGTTCTATAATGCATATAAGATGCAAACAAGTTTTATTTAATAAATAAAATGCACTATATAAAGGCTAAAAGTTCTGGATTACCTGAACAGTCACTGATCTTGAAAGTGCACATTCTGCAATTTCCTAGCTTTTGCAATGTTATGTGCAACTCTATTTGCCTGAATATGAAGCTTGGGGTGCCATAGGATGTCTCGCAGCTGCTCAAACACAGACAACAGTGGTGACTGCACTTGGAACACCCTAAAGTGTGATTAGCAGACTGTGGAATTGCTTTCAAGAGACTGGAGCAGTATGAAGAAGACTAGGGAAGGGACATCTAAAAACAACGAAGCCATGTGCTCCAGACCATAAAAAGAACCATCCAGACTGTTAGCAGCAACAAATTCAAAAGTCTGAGTGGGAGAAGTGTTCAGGTACTGGACTGACCTAAATATTTCTAAATGAATAATTCAACAGTGAGAAAACTGTACATCTGAATGCGTGTTTGCAGGTAAAATGGGATAACACAAAATAACACCTGAAATGCTAAATCGCCTTGTATCACTTGGTCTTTTAAGTGTGGTAAAAATGAATGGCAACATTACAGCTTGGTAAATGCTTAAACATACCAACTTTTTTGGAATGTGTTGCAGGCCTGAAATACAGTAATGAATATTTATTACCAAAGGTTCATACTGTCTGCAATGAAATTAAATTCGTGGTGAATGTAAGAAACACTTTGCTGTTTACACAAATTGCAAATGTCTAGTGTGACTTAAGGGCATCTGCTAAATTACTAAAAGTAAATTACTTTTTGGAGGTTTACAGAAATGTAAATAAATTGCTCATTTTATAATTTGGTTTACTACATTTGTAATTTCTGGTTTCAAATCGGGTTACCTGCCGTACTTGTCCTGTAGATATCTGATTAACAATAAGAGGCCGATTGATTGTTTCAAAAATGGCAACAGAAATAAGAGCTTGACAATTATACTATGCTACATAAAGAGAAGACTTCTATAATTCCAGCTTGTATAAGAGAGCAAGACCAGGCAGCCTGGCTGTTAGCAATGTGAGCCACTTCGGGCCAGTCCCATGACTTTCACATGATTCCGGCACTAATACAGCCTCACTCACATGACCAATATTCTGAAAAGGATTCAAGAAAGGATTCAACTCTCAACTTCACACAGAACAGAATCTGACAGAGCTATTGAGTCAGGAGCATTTTGGCTCTTAGTATAGTAACCTAGTATAGTTGGGTAAGGTTTACATACATTTAGTCTGTTAAATGACCAAATGCAATGTAAAATTACGGGTAATGTATTGAGAATACCTAGGTATTCAGCTTTTTTTTTTAATCAACTGTCCCTTTTTAAATAGTAAACAAGAGCCAGTCTCACAGGTCATACACATGCATTATGTATTTATAGGTTGAGAATATTAAAACGTAAGAATTAATTATTGCTAATTCATGTTTAGATATTAATATACTCTGCCTGGCCAAAAAAGGTCACCACCTGGTTTTAACAAAGCAAACAGGAGCCTCACATTGGAAAATTGCTGCATGCATAATTACGTTTTAGCTGACAAGTTACTCTTACTGATCCGTTGAGTAGCTTCTCATTTGTTAAACAGCCATATCGAAAAATGCATCCAGTGGTCATGTAAAAGTTGTTAATTTACTTCAGAAGGGTCCAATTATTGGCTTGCATCAATCTGTGTAGCTTTAAGAAAACCACTTGCCAGTGAGGCTAATGAGCAAATTGGCTAGATTAGACTCTGGAGCCATGGAAGATCATGTGATCTGATGACTCCATATTTACTTTGTTCCAGAATAATGGGCACATAAGGTTATAAGGAGAAGTGGCTGAAGTGATGCACCGATTATGCATAGTGACTACTAAGTGGCATTGCTATGATCTAGGGTTGGTCAGGTCTAAGTTTAGCTAGGTTGTATGCCCAAAGAGTGATTTCAGCTGACTACCTGAATATACTAAATGACCAAATTAATCAATTAATGTACATTTTCTTCCGTTATGGCATGAGCATATTCCAGGATGAAAATTCCAGGCTTCATTGGACTCAAATTGTGAAAGAGTGGTTCAGGGAGCATTAGACACATGGATTGGCCACGACAGAGTCCAGACCTGAATCCCATTGTGAATCTTTGAGATGGGCTGGAGAAGTCCAAATCTCTCATCATTAATACAAGATCTTAGGGAAAAGAATAATGCAACTCTGGACAGAAATAAATGTTGTGACATTGCAGAAGCTTGTGGAATTGATGCCACAGCGAATCCATGCCATAATCAAAGCTATATTTGTAGCGGTCAAACAAAATATAGTGTGGGAACTTTGTTTTGGCAAGGTAGTCTATACTCAATGTGCAAACAAACAATGTGCTCCTGTTTGGTGGCATAACTTATGTTGCTGGAAGTTGCAATTCCTGTGGACGTGGGTTCAAATCCCGAGCTGGGTTTGTATTGGTGAAGGCCATATGGTGCTATCACAAAAAGAGCTGCAAACATCACACTGGGCAGCAATGGTGTTTGATGGTGGAATATCACATCTCAGTGACAACACACACTCACAAAAAAACAACAAAAAAAACCAAAACACCAACCGTGCAAAAGAAAGGCCTGGCAATATACTTCTCTATCCTGCCATAAAAACTCTATGGATAGTAACAAGGCATCTATCCACAGAGTCAGCGTGAATGGACTTGACAGCAAACGCCCTTGCCAAAATATGCACTCCAAAGGTTTAATGTCCTCTAAAACCATGTTATTTTGCACCCTGGTGCATCAGACCCCAAATACAACAAAGTTAATAAAATGTATGTGTTACACAATTCCAGCCAATGCTTCGCTTTGCACATGGTGAGGCTTTAGATAACCTTATCAAATATGGAAACTCAAACCATCCTGATAAAATAGTTATTTTACTGATATTCATTCTAAAGCAGCTACTTTATATTTGTGTGCCTTACGACTTTACAGCTCAGCTATTGCTGCTACTTGATATTTCCACTTCTCACAAAAAGATCTAACAGTTCTGAAATAATACTGACTTGTTGAAAAGATGTCGTCCTATCATAATGCTATATTGAGCCTTTTTAATATGTAAATTAATGCATTATTTGGCACCTTTGTTAGTAACAGGTGTGGATGAACAGCCAAGCTTGGGAGAGCTAGAAGGTTCATAAAGGTGAACCAGCATGTAGTGTTCATAAATCAAAGCGTTAACATAAAGTGCTAATTGAACATTTGAGCCCAAGTGTTTTGGTTTGTATTGTGCACTGGGCATTTTACAGCTTACATAAATGTGTCAAGAATACCAACTTGAAAGTATTGTGTTTTGTGGTAACTGACAATGTTAGGGTGGAACAGCTGTTTTGTTTCCAATGGAAAACTGACAAACAGCAGCACAAATATATTAATTTGTCGAGCCATAATATTTCTTCCAGAGCAAACACGAGATGTTGTACTTTGCATAAACAAGGGATTTGGTTCACCTAGGTAAACTGAACCCAAATATTAGCTTAACAATCAACCAGGATCTTGACTTTACAGATATATTACTCACAGGTCTAATTTCATCCTATGTCCTGGATCAACTCCTCTTTGTTTTCTTTCAAACCAGTCACATTCATTGGCATGTATAAATAGCCCAAAGAGAGGCTCCTATAAGAGAGCTTATGATTTTACATTATTTGTACTGCTCACAAAAATTAGGGGATATTTCATTTTTGTGAGCAGTATATGTATTGCTTTATCCAGTATGATATTAAATGTGATACATATATGCATAAAAATAAAGCATACAGATGTATAATCTCCACACACAAGCACTGGCAGTACAATGGCTCAAATTGATGAACTCTGTGACCTTCAACATGCCACTGTCATCGGCTGTCACTAAAAGCAACATTTCCTGTTTTAGCAAAACAAATCCCCCGCTTCTTGTACAAAAGCTGGGTTGATTTAAAAATAATAAACAAACAAATAAATAAATAAATAATAATACATGCAGTGAAAATCAGTTTCCTACGTGGACTACAGAGTTCATTATGAAATACATGTTAAGTGTAGACTCCAGCATTTAGTTACATCTTTTGAATAATTGTTCTCCAGACATGTATTATAATTACAAGATCATGCTTGAGAGTCCAACACTAGAATTAAGCTAACCTGCCTCATGAAAGCATCTTTGAGATACAGAAAGATTTTCTGTGTTTGGTCAAAATATCAATACAGGTTCTTTAACAATGATCACAACCTCAGTGTACACTATACTAAGTGTCTACACTATTAAACTATGCAAAAAAAAAGCATACATTATTTGGAAATTGTAGTGAAGGATTCAAACTACATGAGGATATGGACCAAATACAAGCTTCAAAGCTTTGCAACAACCAAATCAATAATTCATGGAGGCACTGAAGGATAAAATGCTGTCACAAAATGCTGTCTGGAATATTGTCACATATATGATATATTGACATCATGCTGCAAAAATATGAACAGTCAGATATTGCCCAACGCTGTGGAGTTCTGATCATATGTTTTATAATGAATAACATTATATCAAATGGAACAAAATGAAAAATAAAAGCATTTTCATTTCTGGTCTCGAACATCTTGCACCTACTGTAAAACACAAAAATATTAACCAATATTTAGCAAAAAATATTAAAAATCCCCATCACCAACATCTAGAGAACCTTGTTTTATTAACCAAAACAAAAGCACCACACACAGTCCAGAACAACTTGTAAATCAGTTATTTTCATGTATACCACATAAGGAAATTTCAGATATCTGCAGTTTGAGCTCACCACCACTTCCAAGGGTGCTAAAGACCACATCACGAGACGTCTTCATTCCTACATCATCTCTAAAGGTTCTGAGCTGATGCATCACGGTGGTCATGGTTCAAATCAGAATACTGTCTTTTATTCCATTCAGTCAAGTCAGGGAAGTCTGAAGCAGGCCAATGACATTCTATAAGAGCATCATAGAGTTCCTCACTGTCCATCATGAACTGTCTATTTGCTTCTACCACATCCAGGTTCATAGAGGGGTCTGAAGGAAGGTCAAGACAATGTGATAGGTTAGAGAATCGATTAATATCCATAGCCATTACTTTTGGTTAAAATGATTCAAAAATGAAGTTTATACACATGCTTACCTTCAAGTCCTTCATAAGAATCTTCATTTCTGTCTCCATGTGCCTTAAATAAATATAAAACACCAAACTGAATCATAGTGAACTCTATGGAATTACATAGAGTTTTTTAATAATTACTCATTAAATATAATCTGATTTAGTCAAAACAATATAGACTCATTCAATTTCCATACCCCTTCAGTCCAATTCAGAGTCATGGCACGAGTCTATTACAGGGCACATGTAAGCATACACTCACACTGGGACATTTAGAGGTACTAAGTGACAAAACACTTTTCTTAAGTATGTGAGACGAAGCCAGATTGTCATCAGATATCCCACACAGACAAACGCAGTGGCCAGGGTGAGACTTAAATGTCTCTGATGCTGTGGGGCAACAGTGCCAACCACTGTGCCACCCCATATCAACAGACATACAGACATAAACAAACAACTGCCTAAACAAAACAGCACAATCAAATTTACTTTCCATGCCCATATTAAGCACACAGATTAATGGTTCTTAGACAGAAAAAGTATTTGAAAATGTTTCTTTTTTATTTTAATTTCTAATAACTACTAGAACATCTTAGCAGCAAGCTCAGCAGTTTTTTTCTGTAGCTGCTAGTCATGATGTAGGTGTGGATGAAATTTCATTTCAGATTTCCTGTTTGAACAACCAAAGTTATGTCTCTGTCTTAGCCATTAGAAATCTTGTACTAGTTAGGTAGATTTATAACAATAATATTCCATCCATCCACAAGAGGTCGTGGGCCAGCCGGTGCCCACCCGGCAAATCTGGGCACAAGGGCAGGAACAACCCTAGACGAGGCGCCAATCCATCGTAAGGAACAAACATACACAGACAGATGCACAGAACATGCAGACTCCACATAGAAAGGACCCAGACCACCCCATCCTGGAACTGAACCCAAACGGACATTATTTATTAAAGGAATATTATTATATGGCAGCATGGTGGCATGGTTAGCACTGTTGCCTAACAGCAAGAAGGTCCTGGGTTCAACCCCAAGCTGGGTAGAGAGACCTGGTTACTTTCTGTGTAGAGTCTGCATTTCCTCTCCATGTATGTGTGGGTTTACTCCGGGTACTCTGGTTTTCTCCCACAGTCCAAAGACGTGTGTAAAGTTAATTGGGGTCTCTAAAGTGACCCGTAGTGTGTGACTGTGTGCATGAGCGATGGATTGGCGCCCTGTCTAGGCTTGCTCCTGCCCTTGGCTGGCCTGTGACCCCATGTGGATTAAGCAGAAGATGATGGATGGATTATACAAACTTATACAAATCAATGAAATTAAATTACAGTTTTGCTGTTCCCACATATACATAAACAAAGGAAATTTGTCTGTTTGAATGTTTTTTTCTTTTTCGTTCTGACCCGATTTTATGTCATAATAATATAATCATATTCTATAAAATCTGCTACTGAGTTAAAATCAATTATTGAATTCATGACTAAAAAGTGTTCATGCCCCATCAGATACAGTTACAGCATTTAGCACACAACCTTATCCAGAGTAATTTACAAATGATAAAAATTATAATCCAAATAGCGGAGTGTTATGGGACTTGCTCGAAGGGCCAACAATGGCAACTACTACTGGGGCTACTATCAACATGCTGATCAAGGGTTTACATCAAATGCAACTCTGCCATAAGGTCTGAACCCTTTCAGAAAAATCACAACTATTTTCATATACCCACCTAGAGATGATGTTAGGGGACTTGACTTACCTGATTACTGTATTCATATGAACTGTAGTTATAGTTCACACTCTGATTATTGCCCCAGGGTAAGTAGTAGTTAGAGCACTGATGATAGTACTGGTTATGGTCATATGTGTAGAGCTGAGAGGAACGGACATCAGAGTCGCTAGTTTTGTTTCTAGAACATAGAACGCGTATAGTGAGACTACAAATGTAATGTGTCCAATTTACAAAAATGGTGACAACACGCTGATTATTCTAATTAAATACTAAAAAGGTTTTGGTACAAAATATAACTGACTCCTGACATATCATCGAAGAATTATGAACACCTGAAATGAATTATAACAGTACAATAATACTTCCTTTAACTAGACAATTAAGCTTTAATGTTTTATATACATGTCAAACTTGTGTCCTAACAAAGATGGTTTTGACTGACAATATATGTTTGTTCATATCAGCATCTACACTTGGGTCCACTACTAAAATTAAATACAGTGTTTTTCATCACAACTATCCCTGTAGAGATACAAGCTATGCTGAATTATACACCTGGCAAAGGTCGCTACTGCAGCATTGTTCGATGACTGACCCCTCTCCCTCAGACACAGCCAATTATGTCTGCTTGTGAAAGCTGACCTGGTCAGTAGGCACCACTGTGTCTTGAAGATTAGTTACCACATTGATGGGTTATTGTATTAGACCATTGCACCACCCGAGTGTTCCAATGAACTGAAATGCAACTCCGTAACAGACAGGCTTCACCTCAGCAGAAGTAGAATACAAGCCAGAGTGGTTCAGCACTGAGTTCTACTCACTTGTAGAGTGTATAACACTATAGTGGTCAATACAAAAATATTGATAAGTTTCTAGGTTTGCAGACTGTGTGAGTGTAGGTGGACTACCTGTTATCTCCTTGCTTCCCATAAATTGCCTTATTTACCTTGAATCTTCTGGGCTGATGGAGGGAAAGAGTTGTAAAGTCAGTTTTAAAGAGTATTAGCCCACAATGATAAACATTAGACCAGTGCTTTTCAAATGGTGGGCATGCAAGACAAGCAATTTGTCCTTGAAACATGCTTCCTATGTGAAATAAGTTTTTCTGCAGTGGCCTCAGTCAAGACAAATTACAAATCGAGGCTGGACATTGAAAATGACTGAAGAGTTGCAGTCTCACAGCTGTAACCCCACTTTGAAAAGAACTGCAGCACGAAGCAAACACACATCAGATAATTAAAATATAAAATATAAATATAATATAAATATAAAATTTAAAGCCATGTTTTGTGTAGATAGGGTGTTCTATGGAAATATGTTGTAAGCACTCAATGCTTTAAAATGTTAATGCAAAACCGGCAGTGTATCAAATACTTATTTTTCTCTCACTGTACATGTAACACATTCTTGAGCAAACACAGTCATTCAAAGTTGTTGACTGCTGGAATTTTATAATACTCATAGTATTTATCTAGCAGTTACTGAGTGTTTGCCATGTGTCGACAGTCGACTGTTAAATAAATAACTGCTGTAGCTGAAGAGGAGGAAGGCAAGTTACCGGCATTGATCCTGGCAAAGGTTTCCCGTTGATTTTTCGGATACATCGCTCTGCTGTAGCTTCATCTGCTAGCTCCACAAAGCAATACCCAGAAGCAGCACTGTAATGCATGGTGGATGCTGTGGATTTTCTTACTGACTTAAAGTTCACACAAACTTTGCAGGGAACAAGCTTAAATTTAACCACTGTGCATATGTATTCTGTTTATATACAGTGGAGGAAATAATTATTTGATCCCTTGCTGATTTTGTAAGTTTGCCCACTTAAAAAGAAGTCTGAACAGTCTATAATTGAAGGGTAGGTTTATATAATATTAAGTCTCGTTTGCTAGAGGGATCAAATACTCAAATACTTATTTCTCTCTACAAAATGCAAATAAATGTATATATTTTAGACACTGTAATTTTCTTTCTGGATTTTTCTTTTATATATACCATCT
>JAUZST010013475.1:0-11005 GCA_034779995.1 Parotocinclus haroldoi
TATATGTATGCTATACCATATATGCATATCTGACTGCATTGCATTCTGTGAAACAGGACTGTACATTCCAGTCACAGTCTTTTTATGCTACTGTAATTTAGCTATAACGGGTCATTCAGAGGAAAACTGTGCACAAACAATACATAAATGTGTCAACGATACCACTGAAAACGCGACTGAAATGCTACACTGCATCGCTAGTACCGCCACAGTTTTTATATAAGTAAATTTGCAATAATTATAGAAAATACAGTAATGCATTACTGTAATGGTATGACAGTTACCATAGCATTACATACCCTTCGTAGGTCATGAAAGGATGGTACGATGGACCTGATATTTTTGGAAGCCAAACATGCATTGATTGACTGTATTACAAACTACACGGAAGACCAGTCAGATGGGATGCAGACTGAACGAGTGAATGTGAACCAGTTTCTATAGTTTTAGGTGAGATAAAGTAAATGGCTGAAGAAGGAAAAGAGCACTACTTGCAATGGGACAGGCATATACACTTACAAACTCCATGTAAAGCTTGGTACAAATAAATAATGGAAAGTCCTCCTCATGAGTACGCATTTCTCTAAACGTAATAATCAAGTTAGAACAGTCACTAGTCCAAAGGTGAAAATATGTTTCGTGTGATTTATAGTATTAGTAGTAGAAGTATATCTGAAGTTTTTATTTTATTCCACAATTCTGTCCATGTTCTCAGCATCACAGAAGTCATGGGGCTCTAGGTTATTACCTTCGTAGTCTGATCTACTGTTGCATTTTATACTGTGACCATATGAGATGATGACTGACGTGACACTGCTTACGCACATAAATGCAGGACTCCAACTGCAATGCAGCCAGACGCCATCAGGTCTGTTATGTTCCACATTCCACAGACAACCACGTTGTCAGGACACTTATTCACGTCGTGCTGCCTTAAATGCTGTGTCATATACAATTACTGTTTGGATTTTCTTTATATTTAGCTTGACAAACTACACTTTAGAATGTATTCCTGGTGAACGGACTTATCCAGAGGAGGATGGATAAGTCTGGATTTGAGCCTGGTTCCTCTGAAGGTTCATTCCTTAGTTGGTCCTTGCCATTCTGGTTTCATCCTGTCTACATAGTTGGTGACCAGGCTCAGGTTCTTGGAACGATTTCTAACGGTAAAAGTGCAATAGGTGCTCGGCTGTGCTAGCCCACCACCCTAGGGCACCTGGTGTTGCCTTCTAATCAGGTCACGTTTTATATGCAGGCATTGTCGGCGCTCTGAGGGAGGAGGGGCTGGATGAGGGGTCCCATTCAGGGCACGCTTTGCCTGCAACCCATGTTCTCCAGGGATACGCGGCAAAGCCCATGAGACGCTGACGAGGAAAAAACGGGGTTAAAAACGGCTCAGGACCTGCACCTGTTTTCATACGGGCGACCTCCAACCTCAAGACCTGCATCTGACTTGCCTGTTCATCGCACAGGCCACGCCTGTTCCCACACCTGCTTCTGTCCCGAGGGTGTCTGCTCTTTTGTCCCTTACCTGGTTGCCACTGCCTCCATCTGGGTTCTCTGTCTTTCTCTCCTAACCTTAGTCCTGTTAGGTAAATTCTCTGTTTAAGTCCTAGCCCATGTTTGGTTAATTTTTTTAGTTAGTGTAGGGTTCCTGTTGCAAATGAAGTGGGTTTGCTTGTCCTTACTCTCACAAACATCACTGTACACTGCTCACAAAATTTTGGGGATATTTCTTATAGGATATTTCCTTTTGAAGTATCCCCTTATTTTTGTGAACAGTACATATCTTGGGTCTACTAAAGTATTCTAAAGTTGTTGGAACCCAGCTCTCGCTATGTGATTTGTGACACTATTCATTATGTCTTTAGTATTCATTATTGTCACCTGGTGCTTTTCTTGTTGTAAGGATCTTTTTTGGCAAAATGATTCCGCTAAAGTTTGCCGAGTGCGTTTTCGTGCTGCTACTGTCGCCTATGCTGGACTGCTGACTCCCAAAGTTTGCCCTAATCTTCATATTTTGCATGGCGGTTTGGTCGCTGATGCTGAAATAATTCAGTTGTCGATTTCCCACAGTTGGCAGATATTTGGTATCTAGCAATTAGATCAAACGACACAGATTGCGAGGCTGGAGCTCTTTGTATTTGCTACAGGCAGGGACACAGGAAGTACGTGAACTCTTAAAGCCTGTTTTTGACTTTTGACTGTTTTCTACAAAGCGAGCGATATTCTGTCAGCTGAAATAATGTCAGCTCGCACGTCGTTAAAACAACAACTGAGATATTAGCGTAGATGATGCACATCACACACCCCGACTCCAATTTATATTGCTTTTGATCTCGACATACAAATATCGCATGTTTTCACTTAAAGGTTTCAATATATAATGTTCATTATGTTTATTACCCAAATGAGGATGGGTTTCCCTTCTGAGTCTGGTTCCTCTCAAGATTTCTTCCTCTTAATCTCAGGGAGTTTTTCCTTGCCACCGTTGCCATTTGGCTCGTTTCTTAGTGACAATAGAATCTAATCTGTGACCATGTTTACATAACAATGTAAAGCTGCTTTTTAATAATGTCTGTTGTAAAAAGCGTAACAGTTCAGTAAATATATAACCCATATGCTAAGACATTAAAAAGGTGTACGAGATTCGTGAAAAGCGGTAAGGTGTCATTAGTATTCTGACGTACGTACAGTACTCTGGCAAATTATCAGACTCGACTGAACTGCTTAACTTGCACACTGATATGAAAATGGCATTTGTTTTACAACAGAAAAGCTCTCTGTTCTCTGGCCAAAGCTGCATTATCAAAGCAGATGGAAAAACCGACTGGCACATAGCCGGAGCCAGGCTCACATCTGCTGGGTAACCCGTTGGGCACGAGCAGGTGATGTGACTACAGAACAACTGTAGAGACACACATGAGCGGCGAACTGCCGTACACAGCCATGTACGAGCTGCCATGCTTTAAATAGACCCGGCGAGTTAGAATTCCCCTAAAAGTCTTAACCCTAGGCAAATAAACACAGAAAAGGAAGTAAAAACCATACTCAAATGCACACAAAAATAATCATCTGCATAATGCTTTGCATGCCAGCCGAATGTAAGATAATATTTGCTACAAAACAAGCGTCTTAACAAACTGTAACTGGAATGAATTAGGCTGAATTAAGCAAATTCATAGAGCTTGCTGGCATGGCCTGAAAGTTTCATTGTTATTTATTTAGCCCATATGGTGCACTAGGATTCTAAAGTAAGTATTTACTTTGCCTGTTTTGTCGAAAATTGTTATTTCAGAAATGAAACAAATGCAGCATGTATCTCCAAGATCTATCACGCTCGAATTCGTCAGGAATTGAAATTAAGTCAAGATGTATCCGATCGGCTTTATGTTGTTTATCGGACCCGGGGATCTACAGTTTTTCTTTGTTCGCCCTTGTGATAATTGCAGGAATGTCTGGAAACGATATCACTGGGGAATCATGGCTTTTATGGGCTACTCAGTGGCCTAATTGTTGCACATGGTTTGTACCTATTCAACTAGAGGAGCGATCTCATTTCATCTCAAATGGAGCATCACATTTGCACTAAACACCCATTTAGACCACAAGGTGGTTGATGCTCACTCTACAAACTTGCAAAACCTACAGTATCTTCGCCGTGCAAACACTCCGCCATTAACTAGTGATCCACGCACCAAAACATCTCATAAACACTTAATGGTTGGCACCAAAATCTGTAAAAAAAAAAAAAAACAACCCTGTAAACCACATGAAGAGCTGTGCCTGGTACAAGTGATTCTGAGAAATATACTCACTTCCCTTCCATAATCAAACAGATTGCCCATGGCAACCCTCCTGCTTTTTAAATTGACGGGGCCGAGCGCCTGTTTGTGTACGAGTTTGGCAGGAGATCGTCATCGGGATGGAAATATGATGTGGTGAGCATGGCGTCCCCGGGCATATGGGGCTGTACGTAGAGATGCTGTCTGATGTGCATTCAAAACCACAGCTGTACACAGAGCTTCATTATGCGCCGGCCCACAGAGGAACGACGGGGGAACACACAGCGACTGAGGCGGCCTGTTCGACACAGTCCTACTGCAAACAGCCAGTGAATCCAGCAACAGCAGGAGTCATTAAAAATGACCCCGAACATACAAAGCAGACATACACCGGAATAAACGGACACACTTTTTTAACGCCGGACATGTTCGGGAAAGCCATTAATACGAGCCTACATGCTTGCTTCAGGCTCAAAGCAGGAGATTTAATTAGTATATGCCCTCTCTCTAGAGAATGCCAACTCAGATTCTTACTTATACTGCAGAAAAAAAAAAATACTCTGTACGCTGGTGCAAATGTACTAGGGTAGAAATTAAAAGCACTCGCTGGAAAAAATGCAAACAGCGTTAAAAGATATAGCATTATAACCGGAGCGATAGGAAATGCCATCGAAAACATTAGCTTCTTTAGCTTTGTTAGCTTAGCTTGATCAAGAGCTGAGCTAACCAAGCCATATTCCATAATTTGGATAGCTACAATAAATTTGGACATTTGCCTCTACATAAATTATTTTGACTTTAGTCTAAAATGTTAGATGTAGAGTTTCACCAGAGCCTGACTCAGAGCTAATGCACAACCCACGGCCACTTTATTAGGTACACCAGTTCAATTTCTAATCAGACAGTCACGGGGCTGTAACTCAATGCATTTAGGCTTGTAGACACGACCACGGAGACCCACTGAAGTTTAAATCGAGCATCAGAATAGAGAAGAAAGGTGATTTAAGGGCAACTTTGTACAGGTTGTTGGTTTACTGAGCATTTCAGAGACTGCTGATCTCCTGGGATTTTCACACACACTTACAGCGAATATAAACCCAACGTTAACTCCAATTATCAGTTGTTACAAACGAGGTATACAGAAGTACAACTCAGAAAGCGTAAGCATACCAAAACTTAAAGCAGATAGGCTACAAATCAGAAGATACGAAAAACATCGCCGGGTATGATGAGTCACGATTTCTGCTGTCACCTTCAGATGGTGATCAATGAAATGCCATAGCCTGATTTAGTATCGTTGCTGACCATGTGCATCCCTTGACGATAACAGTGTACCATCTTCTGATGGCTACTCCCAGCAGGATATGCGCCATGTCACAAAGCTTAAATCATTTCAAGCTGGGTTCTTGAACATGACCAGGAGTTTAATGTACACAGTCACCAGATTCCATTAGAGAATACGCCTTTGGGATGTGGTGGAACAGGAGATTCACATCATGGATGTGACAAATCTGCACCAAGTGCGTGACTCTTGTGTCAATATGGACCAGAATCTCTGACGAATGTTTTTAGCACCTTGTTGAATCTATGTTACAACGAATTAAAGCAGTTCTGAATGCAAAAGTGGGTCCAACCTAGCAAATACTAGCCAGGTGTACCAGGTGTACGCATTACACAAAACACAAAGGTTCAAACACAAAAGAAAACATAACATTACACGGTGAAATGTGATGAAACGTGCTTAATTCTTCATCGGAGCTGTGATTTAGTTATCCCAAATGCAGAGGCTCAGCTGGTTTTGTTCTGAACAAGTTACTGGAATCCTGTACGTTCTATGGGATTCGGATAAGACAAACTACTGAGATTTCTTTGAGCAACACAAATAAAACCATAAATAAAACCAGAGGCATGCTGAAGTCCTGGCAAAGTTGCTTTAGTGTAAGCCACTTTCAGCCCACAAGACCTTGAACTGGAGAATTGACCCTTTTTGGATCAAATCCAACAAACTCTGGACCGATTAAGTTAGAGAGCTGGGGAAAACCACAAACGCCCTCAAAAATCCATAAAAATGGAATTAACTGTTTAGTTATAAGCAAACACGTATATTCCATGTGGTAAAACCAGCGGATCACCCGTTTCTGAATGTAATATGTAGAAACTGTGACTACACACATTAACTCATCAAAAAAGCATGAACAGTTAAACCTCGTTACCTGAAGGTGACTAATTCTTAGATTGTTTTGCAAATTCAATATTTGAATAGCAGAAACTATTTTACATGATGTCTTATGGGAAGGTTCCCTACTCATTTCTTTATACAGAAATGCCCTATTAAACGAATCAGTCCACTATTAATAGACTCTGTGCTCCTAACCAATAAGTAACTACGTTTTCTCTTTTCCCCGCACCCCGTACTTCCTCCTTCTCAGCATCAGTTCCTCCACTTCAGCATCACTCTACTGGTCTTCATTAACAATAACCAATCCCACCATGCCTGGGTCCCACCCACCATCATTTAGTTATTAGGAGACGATGTGCCTCCGATAACTTACTGCTGAGGACTCGTTAGCTTAAATCTATTTATTTCGAATTTTATTACTAATTGACATTTTTATTATTCATTTAAATTGTAGTATTAACTTAATTTGACCATTACTACCACTTAATTATTCAATTCTGAAAAACTCGTGATGCAAGGGCTCGAAAAACCCTAAACGGGGTGCCAATCCATCGTAGGGCACACACACACATACACACACAGTCATGCACACTAAGGGCCACTTTAACAGACACCAATTAACCTAACACGCATGTCTTTGGACTGTGGGAGGAAACCGGAGTACCAGGAGTAAATCCACACAGACACGGGGAGGACATGCAGACCCACACAGAAAGGACCCAGCCTGCTCCAACCTGGGATTGAACCCGGGACCTTCTTGCTGTTAGGCAGCAGTGATAGCAGTGTGTGTGTGTGTGTGTGTGTGTGTGTGTTCCCACCGGTTATTGGTTCCTGTTGCTGGTAAGGAGTTTAAAATGGCCATAATTTATAGTGGGATTTGAATAGCAGGGTTGGCCTATATACAGAAACAAATCTAAAGTGAATACAGTCCTACCTCATTCGAAATGCATTCCATTTTTTGAAATACATGACACATTGTTTAGCTCTTTCTCCCTTTCTGTTGCTCTTTCTTTCTTTTTTTCTTTAACATAAACAGGCAGCTTCCCAGCCTTGCTCTGGTGTGGACTCCACAACTCGTTATCATGTCACCCTAAATAGGTAGGTCGGTTGTGTCTAAACCTCATAGACCATGCTAAATACAACATCGCATTATTACGCCAAAGATACCAGGACTATTTTGAACGTTGTATTTGGTACAGATGTATGCGGTTTAAAAGCCTATGTGCAGGAACAAGAAACAACTTACTTAGGTTCCAACATGTCTGAGTTCAGAATAAAATGAAGTAGACCCATTATTCTTTAGTGAGACCTAGCGAGCGATTGTTCATCTTTGTCTGCATCGCTTAATTTATACAAACAGCAAAGCAATAACAGGCGGTACATAACAGACCGTTTTTTTCTTGGTTTTAATACCATCTGGAAAATGATCACAATACTGGTGTGCTAGGTTTAACGTCTGCATTGCATTCTGTGAAAGAGAACCTTCACTAGGATGTTGATCCCAGAAAGGGATATTTCATAATGGGATATTTCATTTTGGGTTATCCCATACATTCATTTTGGGGTATCCCCTAATTTTTGTGAGAAGTATATTACTGTAGCCACACACCGTTTTTTTTAAATAACAATATAATAAACAAATTAAGTAATTCTTATGTTGTATGTTTTATAAAACTTGTGAAACTTATGAAACGAAAACAAAAGAGTATCGCTACAATGTTGTTTTCTACCTTCCAAGACTACGATTCTCTTTTCTAACAGCAGGAGTCGCAAGAGTTTGCTTGTAGCTAACTTCCTGTCAATCCTACAAGAATAAAACATATGTATAACAAACAGACTTTTATTTCAGATTAGAATTCTTAAGAACCACTGAAAGGATGCTGAATGGATGGACGTTAAATAATTTGGACCTGTAATAATGTATTATATATATATATATATATCTCACATGGCCCTGTTGTTGCGCCATATAACGACCTCATTACGTTCTGCGAAGCAGATCGTTGACCGAGATGGACATTGACTGAATGGAAATCTTAAGAAAACGAAGTGAAAATAATATGTTAATGTGTCACAAATACCTCTGAAAAGTGGCCTTAAGTGTGATTCACTTATGAAACCCTTTCTCACAATAATGATAAAACATACAGTAATGTACTGTTATGACTCTGTGCCGAGGAAAGCCGTGACAGGACAGTATGATGGGTTTCAAAGATTACAATTAATTGTTGAATTACAAGCAATTAGAATTACAAACAACACAAAAGATCTGACACATGAAACAGAGACTCAACGAGTGAATGTGAACAAGTTATAGATTAGAGGGGGGGGGTACTACTTACAATAGGACAGGCACATACGCACACAGAAAATTGACTTCTATCGTTAAACTCCCGCCTCTGCTCGTGGATCTGTAGTGTTGATTGGCTGTTTACTACCACAGTGTCCGGAGTTCAAGTTTCTATTTCCTATTGAAATGCATTCATTCATGAGTTATTGGTCGTTAAAGCGAACGTACATTGATGGTCATTAAATGGCACCTACCTCTAAACTGAACATATTTACCAGCATCTGTTTCAGCCATAGGTTATTTAGGTTATGTGCTTCTCCGAGACTAGCGAACGTGCTTTGCGTTCTCAAAGCCCGATACCCACGATCCAGCCAGTGCAGGAATACTTGTGCACAAAGAACAGAAATCGAGAGTGGAAGTGAGTTTATGTTTCCCCCTGATCAAACACATGGAACGCACTGCACTTGGGCAGAAAACAGGCTGCGTGACCACAACAATTGCTTTGCTCCCTAAAGGCTTCAGAGACAAAAGTGCCTCTCTTATGGATGCTGGCCAGAGGAGCCTCCTGCGCCTGCAGAGGTGCAGTATTAAATTTGGCCTCTTTGTGCGGAGTGGGGATTTCCAGCTCATGAAACAGTGAGATGGATGGGAATAAGCGGCACTGCTGCAGTCCTGTGTGGGAACAGCTCGCCGTCTCTTTCTTTGCTCGCTCTCCTTTTTTCTAACCATCTCTCCTTATATTCACTAAATGAATCTCTCTTCAGGGACAAAGACCAGATACAGGTGGCTCTTCAAATTCTTCCTGTCCCGAGGTCCTAATCCTGCATGGGGACTTCCTCTGGTTTTGCACTCCTTTCTCAGACTAAAAGTCCTGCAGACTGCAGAGTGTCCGTTTACCGAACTGCCTTGTTCCCTGTGAAACTAAACTAGATAAAGAAATTACTGTCCAAAAGTGTGCTGAGCTGAATCCTAGTGATTAAGCTACTAACCCCGTTTTCCTGTATGTATCTGGTAACACAAAAAGTGTTTCTAAAATCACCTTGTTTTGCTGGTTTATGAATTCCACCAATATTCGACTAATAATCGCCTTGATTCTGATAAAAGTAGTACTTACCTTAAATTATAGTAATTACTAGTAAAGTAGTGCAAGTAGGCATGTAGGCCTGATCAAGACGACCTGCTGCAGTTCAAACCGAGCTTTACAATGTGGAAGAAGGTGATTTGAGTGACGCTGAACGTGGCATGGTTGTTGCTAGAAGGGCTGGACTGAGTACTTCAGAAACTGCTGACCTACTGATATATCATGCACAACCATCTCTAGGGTTTACAAAGAATGGTCCAAAAAAGAGAAACTGTCCAGCGTGGGCAAAAATGTCTTGTTGCTGCCAGATGTTAGAGGAGAATGGCCAGCATGGTTCAAGCTGATAGAAATGTAACAATATCACCACTCGTTACAACAGAGACAGGCAGAAAACCATCTCTGAATGCATGACTTGTCGAACCTTGAAGCAGATGAGCTACAGCAAGAGAAGATCACACCGGGTGTCACTCCTGTCAGCTAAGAACAGGAAAACTGAGGCTACAATTCTCACATTCGCACGGGCTCACCAAAATTAAAGAATTGAACAGGTTTGAAAAAACCTTGCCTGCCCTGATGAGTCTCGGACATTTAGACGGTCGGGTCAGAATGTTGAAATAAACCATAAGAACTGACAGATCCATCCTGCCACGTATGAACAAGTCAGGCAGATGCTGGAGTAATGGTGGGGAAGATATTTTCTGGGCACACTTTGGACCCCTTAATACCACCCGAGCATCGTTTAAACATCACAGCCTACCCGAGTATTGTTGGTGATCATGTGCATCCCTATACGATCACAGTGTACCATCTTCTGATGACTACGTCCCACAGGAAAACACATCATGTCACAATAGTCAAATCATCTCAAGCTGGTTCCTTTGACGTCCTCCACAGTCAGCAGATCTCAATCCAACAGAGCAGCTTTGGGATGAGGTGGAATGGGAGATTCGCATCATGGATGTGCAGCCGACAAATCCGCAGCAGCTGATTGATGCTAACATGTTAATATGGACCAAAATCTCTGAGGAATGTTTGTAGGACCTTGGTGAAGCCATGTCATGAAAAATTACAGAGATTCTGAACGCAAAGATGGTCCAACCCAGTACTAGCAAGGAGTAACTAAAAATGGCCAGAATCCTGCACTAAACTAACGTTTTTAATTAAACTCCTGCACTATTAAAAATTTATTATTATACAATCTATCACTATACTCCTACACTACTATACAATCTATCACTATACTCCTACACTACTATACAATTTATCACTATACTCCTACACTATTATACAATTTTATCACTATACTCCTACACTACTATACAAGTTTATCACTATACTCCTACACTATTATACATTTATTATTATAAAATCTACCACTATACTCCTATACTATTATACAATTTTATCACTATACTCCTACACTACTATACAATTTTATCACTATACTCCTACACTACTATACAATTTTATCACTATACTCCTACACTACTATACAATCTATCGCTATACTCCTACACTATTATACAATTTTATCACTATATTCCTACACTACTATACAATTTATCACTGTACTCCTTCATTATTATACAATTTTATCACTATACTCCTACACTACTATACAATTTATCACTATACTCCTACACTATTATACAATTTTATCACTATACTCC